>JAIPRN010000883.1:0-61735 GCA_025469175.1 Geopemphigus sp. TES_GeoC_2020 | reverse complement strand
CGTTTTTTGAAAATGTGGTCACACTGCGAGAATTGTATGATACTATTGTTACTGTGATTTTCCGGTAGTCCAGTATATGGGCATATAACTGTTGACGAGGATAAGGTCACGTAGGCATTTTCGACGCACCCTCTATTTTATTGTTGTCACCCCCAACAAAATGGTATCCATTTAAATACAACCCTTTGAATTTAAATGTATGCTAAAAAATCGATATTTTTTCAATATTCTACTTACCAATTGCACCATGCTGTCAATGGCTTTGTTGAACCTGTCGCATAGGGACTTCATACTATCATATCTACAATAGAAGAACAAATTTAAATTCACGATCCATTTGGATAATGAATTTAAAATTCAAATATAAAAACAGAAAACAGAAAACTTACGATTTCGTGTCATAGTCGCACAATATGTTGTTTTCTAGAGGGATCTTCATGTCTGGGAAATCGTCGCACACCCATCTGTAAAATAAAATGTTATATTGATATATTAACACCAAGTAATACAATTCTATAAATTATGTACACTATTATTTTACAAGTATATTTTAAGTTATTACTATCATTTAAAAAATAGTTTAAAAACATATTAATAAATCAACATTTTATTGAACATAATCAATTTATTTATTTAACACGAGTAGATAACATCAATATCTCTGTCAATAATTGTATACAGATAAACGTAATATTTTTGTTTATAATTAACCGCGATTTATGAACTTGATGCACAAAATGCATAATAATATCGAATTGAGGCCAAGGTTTGTGTAAAGTTTTCCTCTTTCCATAATACCAGCAACAATTATGACGTCGATAACATTAGTTTTGTCCTTGTCATGGTTGTTTGCGCAATATTATATTATATTTAAAACAATATTATATTAAATTGTCATCAGTAAAACTAAGTAAAATCACAAACCAGTAAAAAATAATTTTTTTAACCGCGCGTCATATATTATTTTAGAATATGTATAGAATTACAAAAACGGAAGTAAATAACAATTGAATAAATATACAATAAAAATAACTTCCAAATAACCTGTAGAAATATAAAAACGTTTACACTATAAACATTGAAACGAAGCTTCTACGACTGTTAGACAAATTATGATTAAGGCATTACTTAAATGTCATGCAATATTTATAATTTAGACAAATGACAAAATTGCATGTAGATACCAATTATGTGATTTGGACAAAAAGATTAATCCTAACCAAGTAATTTTAAATAAATACACTTAGTCAATATCATAAAGATATAAACTTATTAATAGTAAGTATTGTGCCTAATAATTAATATTTATAAATGTATTCAGCGGTAAGTCACAGCAACAGGTATGTTAAACATGTGACATTGAAACAAATAATATATTTAAACCCGGAAGGGCAGCTTACTACTTAGCGTGTTAAGCACACAATGGAAAAACAGTAATAATGTTAGGAAATATAAAAATAATTTTTTTTAAATAAAATTAATTTATAAATAATTTATATTGATATTATATAATCGTGTTGAAAATATATATTATAAAATAATAAAATGTTCAGTATGTTTACAAATTATAGGTAGATATTTAAACATAATTATTTATCATTTTTTAGACCACATCCTTTTAATTCACCATTAATACATTATAAGGTAGACAAATGAATTTAAAAATAGTCATTTCGGTACTACCTAAAAATATTTTACGACGTATTACACCTACATGATAACGAGTAAAAATATAAAATATTTTCATTATGTATTAATTATTTATAATACAACAATTTATTACCTATTACTAAATTAAATGAGAACACACGAATACGAAATTATTATAAAACCATAAAAATAAACAAAACATATTTATACACGAATATGGGTTGGGAATAATAATTGAATAGAACATACAATATAATTTTGTCATAAATGTTGGTATATTAAATAAATAAAATAAACCTACAAAAATGTTTGAAGTGCGTTAAATTATGAATTTTGGTTCGGCTAATATTTACAATCATATTCGTTAGTGGACATATTGGAAAAAATGGCTGTTTTATTCCAATAATTCACAGATTGTAAATTTGTTCGTTATATGTTTATTAAATATTTAAGAGATGGAAAACAAATTAAATTTATTTATATTTATATCATAAAGTGTAGGATATATTAAGTAGTATGTATATCACGTATGTTAATAAATAATAAATGGCTATAATTTTACACGAATACACACACACGCGCGCGCGCACAACAGAAAAATTATAGTCTACTTCAAGGTTGCCTTCTAAATATAATATATATCTAAATGGAAATACGCTTAATACACATTTACGAAAAGCGCAGCCTTTTGTACAATTGTATTTCCGCATTTTTTAGTTGGGTAATTGTGTTATTGAAATATCTTCTTAGAAAATTGAATATTATCTATACATTTGTTTTTATTAAAAGTAATTTGATTGATTTAATATTATTAACTAATTACGTAAAATTTCGCATTAAGATTGGCGTTTGGTATATTACAGAATTTGAAATCGATAATTAGTAATTACTATTAGAACTATCAGTGTGCAGAATAATATCCGAACATGATTATGTTTATAAAATTTGTGGGGTTTTGACAAAAAGAATTAATAATGAATAAAAGGACGGATTTGGGTTTTCTCCATTGGAGTATTGCAATTAATCATTGCTGTTGTGGTACGATTTTGTTTGTTATGTAGGTGAATCGGATTTTATTGTTTCATAATACATGTAATAATCAATGAACGAACGGATAATAGGAGGGGAAAGTTCAACATTTATACACACACGGATGTGGAGTGTGGGTTGACCGTGGCGTTTTACATTATAAATAAACAACCGTGTAGGTATCGTTATTAACTATTTTGTACATTATTGTCTTCAGCCACCATACGTACGTCTACGATACACGTATAATAAACAAATTAACAACACGACTATTAACAACGATCAATTCGTCGGACTGCAGTAAAATTTATCGCGCACAAATCGTCAAGATTCTAATATAATTCCTACGTTAATATTATGACAATTTTCGTCTCGATACACCAACCGACGAAAATATAACCATCGTCGAATCGTGGTGTACCTCCCTGTCAGCTCGTAATTATTGTTAAGAAAACACGAATGAATCGAACGTAGTGTCAGAAAGTGTCGGTGAACTGAACGAACGAGAACACAAAAAGCAAACACTACATAAATATATATATATATATACACACACAAACACGTGTATATTTATTTTTATTACCATCTCTACGGATGTATATTTTTCTGCGATTCGGTAGAAGTGAAAAAAACATGTGCACGTACAAAGCGGTTGTTTAACGGAACAACGAGAAATGGTAGGAAGGGGAAAAGACTGAAAAAATCATCAACCCTCCTCTACGACGAAGCAATATTACACATTTTACATACACACATATGACGTCATCGGAAAATACGGCCACAACGTACACGACACGCATACGTCTCTGGGGGTGGTAGCGGCGAGTACAAGAACACTTCTGAGCATAGGAAAGAGGAGGTGGTCGAGCGCCTCGTCGATCGATAATGTGTAATCGGGACGACGACGACGACGGATGCGGCGGACTCGCCGTTGCTGTCGGCGGCACTGCTCGTCCACACACCACCACCATACCGCCACTGATACAAGCACAACGCGCGTGACCTCGTGATTTCCTTTCTCTCGGCGGCGCGCAATATTGGTTTCACTATTTCCTATCCGCGCAGCCGCAATGACGATGATAATAATAAACAACACCGTGTACTCACCAAAAAAAGAAAAATGCCTACGGAGGCGCGACGGAACAGACTTGTCCGCGTCGTCGTCGTTGTTCTCTTTCTCACCGCAGCCACACAATAATAATTTCTATACAGTACACGCGTAAAATACAATACACACACACATACGCGCACATTTTTATACACGACGAACGTAGTAATTGTATACGCACGTTTATACACAGTGATATTCTGGAGGCGGAGGAGTATTATCATTATTATTATAACTGCTATCATTATTATACGCATTATATTGTGACCACGAACCGTTATGTAATGAAACATAGAAAACCGGTTCGGGCTCGCGTGCGCAGAACTCATGGCTTTAACCGCCGCATACAGGTGCCACTGCACTCTCTACTCCCGTAGTAAATATATTATACATATAGCGTAGTCGCGGCGCGCACGCACGGTATATATATATACATATAAAAAAAAAGAAAAACCGTTATAACCGCGGCGGCGGAGTTTTCTAGGGCATTTCTTTCCAACAACAAACAGCAACAACAACAATTTGCAACAGTTACCGTGGTAGGCCTGTTTATAAATATGTATATACATATTTATCGACGTTCATTAGTATAGAACACGAAATCGCGAACGGTTTTTCGTCGTGAAAACTACAGATAAACAAATGTGTATTGATTTTATATACGACAATCCTTCTGAACGTGCTGAAAAAGGTTAGCGGTACCCATCCAGTACTTGGATCAATCGATTAGCAATCACACACGAACGGTATTTTTTCAATTTACCCGGCACGAAAACAATTTCGGACAATTGAGTTTCGTTGTAAATTAACTTACGAGTACATGCTTTAGATATTGTTTTTCAAATTCGACGTTTTATCATTTATGAATTTTAAATCTAAAATAATAACGATATCGTCTGGGTAAATGAAAAGAGTGCCCAATCACCGGAATCGCTGTACACGTTTTTAATAGTATCATTAAACGTTTTCAGTGTAGAACTAGTTTTTTTTATACGTCTATTACCGTAATAATTAATATATGCAATACAGTTCATAAAAAAAAATTTCATTGGAAAACCCCATAAACGTGTGATTAATACGGTGTATCATAACGAAATCAAAAACCAGCGTCGTCGGTATACATTACCAAACATTTAGTATAGATGAAAATATACATGTTTTGAAGAACTGAATAGTGAATTGATGTATCATGAGTGATATTATTCAACACATTATTTTTATATTATATTTCGCAATCGATGTTTTAAATATTAAAAAACGAAGAAATTGGTCCATTAATTGGTAAAATAAATAACGTTGGATGTTTTAAAGTAATTAAATGAGAAGCTATGAAAGAGTATTACAACGTAAATAAAAATAAACTATACATTACAATAGAGACATTAATATGCGTAATATTTGTTTACTATGGATAATAATGTAATGATTGAAAAATAAATAAGTATTTAACAAATATTATTAAGGTAAACCATATAAAATTTTATCTTTTTATTATCTACTTCATATATATATTATCGTAATGTGTATACCAGTATTGTACATAAACGTATATATATCGTAATATATGACCTACTAATGCAGTTGAATATGATAAGGAATAATTATGGTTTAATAATATAAATTTCCGTTTATATTTAATTTAATTGAAATAATAAAAAAATATTTGAATATGGAAATGATTAATAGGAAGTGGTGTAACTTTGAAAATTCGACTTAATGGCAAAAAATTAATATATTTTGATTAGATAAACGTTATTCGGATTTTATTGATTTTTATTTAGTATATATTATTAATTGTAAAATTATTAACATTTCGTTAATTATTAAAAATAATTGACGTAAAATATAATATCATTACTGGTAGTTTGAAGCTAACAAGTACGATGGTTCACATTTAAATATTATATACATACAAATACCGAATTGTTAAGTGAAATTTAAAATCAATACTTCAAATTTCGTGTTGGATGTAGATAGTTTATTTTATTTATAGTTAATAATAATAGATTAAAATTTTTTATAAATCAATCTTATTTTCATAAATGTATTATAGTATATATATATATTCTATAATTTTAATTATTTTTATTTAACTTACTTTAATATAAAAATAACACACTATATGACAAAACTAACTGCAAAACATTTTCGTCTTAATAAAATTACAAATTCGCATAATACGTACATATTTTAAATATTTACTCAATACTATTTAAGTATATTAATATTGTTTGTAACGTTGTTCAAATATAATAAATAATGATATATTATAGCACTTGCAACAATAGCAAAAATATATAATCAGTTTTTTTTAATCGCAATTATGTTTACTGACAGGTGGTTTGTTGATATATATCCACAATTCATATTAAAATTAAATCGTTACAAATATCTCATAAATACACGATACTTAATTTTTGGGATACTTTTTATTAAGATCCATAAATATTAAAATGTAATAGAAGTTCAATGAAGCTGTCATTTATGTTTCAAAATGATAAAATATAAAAAAGGGAATAAGATATACGACGAAACCTTTTTGGAATAACTATAAGATTTTCTAATATTCTTTAATATCTATTAGATAATAATTGCCATACTAATACATTAACGAACCAGATAAAATACCTCAATATTTTTAAAATTATTCAATGTACAAATAAGTCTATTAAAAATATATATTGAATAAATGAATATAACCAGAATATATATTACTTATTAGTTTAGGTACGTGACCATTAGATAACATTAAATAAACAGTTATTCGTTTAAAAAATAGATAGGTACACAAAAACACTATTAATATTCATTGAATATTTAAAATATATATAATTGTAATTAAAAAAGAATAAATTTAATTAAATAAAAAAAACACGTAACGATAATGTAGGTGAACAAGTTGTTTATAATAATTTTGTGAACTGTCGAAAGAAATATTTTGGTTTGTATTTAGTATGTGACTAAAACACATATTTTGAACATTTCTTTTAATATTTTAGCTTGCAAGTCGCGTCGTCAAAACTTTATCTAAAACGATATTCGTTGTCGTTTTAAAAATAAACGCATTATTTAAATAATTAAATATTATACGTCATGGTATTTTTCTTATATTTTTATTAATGAAATATAATTTCTGGTCGATCGAAGAGACAAAAATATAATAATAACAATAAAGTAATGTCATATAAGCACATACATAACTCGCGTACTTATACACTGTTACACGTATAGGCAGACAGACAACGGCATTTGTTCTTTCAGGTCTCGTGCGTAAAAAGACAGTGTTGATGGTCGTGCCCACCAAAATACAAAATCATCCGTGGTTATGTATTATATATTATTTAGGTACATAATATACATTTGTCGATCAGACAATAAGAATCTCGTATTTTTATTCATGAATCCGGTTGAACGGGGTAGGCGGAGGGGGAGGGGTACCGCCAAACCGTGTCCTTGAAAGATGCCAGTCGTGTTATTGGCCCCGAGCAACCACGGTCATCGCTCCCCTGTCCGGTCGGCCGACTGAACGGGTGGCACGCGGCGTTCGATAGAATAAGAGAAATAACGTGTACGACGATGACGACGACCAAAAGACGCGTTTGCCGTCGTCGACAGGGTAAATCTATTCGAAAACTCGATGAGAAAAAAACAATTTACTGGTTAAAAGCGAACGGAGCGGCGGCGGCGGCGGCGGTGGCGACGACGGCAACTCTGGAGTAGTGACAAAGTAAAATGCATCGACGGCACCGGTTGTTTTTCGACCAAGGTTTCTTACTTTTTTTTCTTTCTCTCTTCCTCTTTTGTTACGCCGAATAATGCACACACTATTACACGCCACTATTGTTATGCGTCTTCTCTTCTATTTTTTTTTCTTCGCCCATAATCGCGCTCACTCGCTGAACCACACGACGTGTTCGGCTCGTAATTTCTGTACCGTGTGCGCGTATATACTTTATGTATATATATATATATATATTGTAATATAAAACATATTCCCCAAAAACGTACATTTCTTTCCAAACAAACGTACAATGCACACACCGCTGTGGCATATTTCGAACACACACACACACACACACACGACGTTTGGAATATGCCGATCGTCGTCGTCGTATTATATGGGTCCGTCGTACTATTATTGTTACGGTAGTAACGGACGAAGGGTGTTCGTAAATATCACAAAATATAGACGAGGCACGGAGGACTGGTAGTACCTTCGAAAACGAAAAATAAAGATTCCGAGGGTCCGACAACACAATTGCCTGTATTTTATTCAAACACGTTTTACCGCGTACGCCAATCGTAATATACTATAAAATATCGTGGAATATCGATCGGGCGACAACGTTTAAAAATAATCGCGTGGATAATGACATTATTGTTTAGTGACGCGAGGGACGATCAGCGGGCGGCAAAAAGACACGCGCGGCGTACAAGAGACGGATCACCATCATCATATTATTATAGTGACAGCAGCAGAGTTCGTTAAACCGATGATACAACCGGTTTGTGGCCTCCTAAACTGTTAACTTGTGTCTGTTATAAATCGGTAATGATCTTTTCTTTCACCACTACCACCACCACCTTATCCCAGCATTGCCGTTGCAATCATCGTTGAGTTCCTAAACCATTATTACACACGTCGATGGTTTGATGGACGTATGAGAATATATTATTCGCGTGTGTCGCTCGCACTCGTAATCGCCATTTTTTAAAATCATGTGTAATTGTTCAACAACAGGAACCGCGATTATGCGAAAAATATTTTCGGTACATACGCGCCTATAAACATATATTATAAAAGTGTCCAAGGTCAACATAGTTATTGACAATTTATGAATAACCTGTTCACGGATGTGTATTGTCCGATTATTAAAATAACCAATTACGCTACAATTGTCAAAAATGTCAAAAATTAGCAATTATTCTTAGACTCCGTACAGTTTTGGCAGTATATAATACAAATAATGAAAATACAAGTTCAACATTTCAATTCTTTAAAAACGATGACGAACCTAACAATTATAATTCTGTTAAAACAAGGAAGCGTAAAAAATTATGAGCCTGGACATAATATTATCTACCTACTATGCTTATGTGCCAACAAATATACATCTAAGAGGTATATGTGTAATACAAATAATATTATGCCAAATTTTGTAGCGGATAAATAAATATTATTATTATTAAATTTATAGAACATTACAGTTGGGACTTTTTAACGGATTTCATTTTTACTCAAACTGCTACTTCATTTCCAATACAAATAACTCAACAAACAATGATTAAAACAATAGAGGTTCATTTGGTAAATATATGACTATCCTAGAAGTTATGTAACTAATAAGTTTTTCAATTATTTGCAAAGAAATTAACATTTTAATACATTTTGATTTAGTGGTTAGTAATTAAATTTAATCTAAGAGGTAATGGTACAAACTATATAACATAAAACAAAATTTTTTATTCATAACATAATGTGTTTTATGAATAATTATTGTGTTCAAGTTTTTTTAAATATTTTTTTTATAATACACAGATGTCGACCCAATTGTAAAAATATGTTTACTTATGTAGAATGTATTGAAATGTAAACTATCATATTTTACAAGTAAAAACTATAAAGGTAAATTTGATTTCGTTACTTACTTTATTGTTTCTATAATTCCTAGTGCACCATCGTGTTTGTCCTAAAACAAATATCATCGTTAATTTTTGGACCTTAATTATTATAATTGTAACGCTTATTGAAATTAGAAATATTAATAAGAGATCCCCTCCTGACACTAAACACTACGCAATCTTGTATTCATACAAAGTTATTGAATACCTGTTATGTTATTAATGACCTGTCATTTAACAGACAAAAACACATCATACTTATAATAGTATTACGTTGTAATGTTATTTAAAACGTAGCGTCGTATTTTAAAATCCGAAAAAAAAATTTTTGCTGCTAATATTCAGTAAGTACTATAGATTGTTATTATTAATAGGCAGTAGAAACATTATCGTCAGTGGCATGTGTATTGATTGAAAAATAATCAACCTAATATTCGGACTTTAAACAAATACATAATTATTATCGTCGAACGGTAAATTTCGTGCATATAAACATACACACTACTGTATTGCACGCTTATAAGACGTGAAAGACGGATGAATATAATAAATATATACAGTACTCGTCCGAGTTCATTGAACCGTCATCAACATTAAACACAACAATATTATCAGAAATCAGAAGCACACGCATTTCATCGGACGTGATTACGTTATACCCGAATGTCAACGACAATCATCTTATTATGTTCGTCATGAGCACAAAACAAATCTACAGAGCACGCAGACATCGTCGGTGTTTGTATGCTGTTAACACGGCCTACTACTTGAGAATAATTCCAACAACGTCGTGGTCACTTACCGAGCCTCTTCCTATGATCATTGGCCATTTGTAGACGACCGGATCAGCGCCCACGGGACTGTGCAACCGCAATTCCATCTCAGCCGTCTTGAGACACAACGGCACACGAAACGCGCACCAACACTACTACACAACTATTATTTATTGCTATTAACGATGACGGTCGCACTTGATGCGCGCTACGCGTACACACGCACACGATGATGAAATACTCACACACACACACACGCGAACTCGACCAATACGGTAATTTTAAACGACGACGATGAATCGAAACGGCACCAACAAACGGACGGTCTCACGCACGCTTATCGCGGACGTTTTTTTTTAAGAAATCGATCGAAACAGAGGCCGAACCGCGGATGACGACAACGTCATTTTCTTGGGGTTAATGATTGATAAATGAAATTATTTCATTAGCCTACGTAAGAACGAATGATAAAGAAAAAAAATTATAAACTATACACGTGCAACCCTGCGTCGGTGCATCGACTGTTCGGCGACGATTTTTATGCTACTTTCCCGAACGCTTCCGCCACCATCATACAATCCGAATCCGTCACGTACGTACGGCCAAACACAAATAAACGCACTTTTGCCATAAGATGGCGTCTCGGTCTGGCTCGTGTATATGTAAGTGTGTGAGTGTGTGTTTTTGACTATGTGAATTTATTGTGTGCGTGTGCGCGAGCATGCTGACCGCGGCGCAACCAACCGTCGTCCACGACAATGACTTGGAAGAAACGAAATGTATCGATCGTTCTGCGAGCAGCATCGAATGAAATACATTTTTAGCCTACAGACCCCGGAAGATGATCGTGATGGCGCTACGGACGTGGGAATTTTCGTGCTCGTCTGGTCGGTAACACTATGATGTACGTCGTATCACTGAACCGCGTTTAGCACTTTGTTTAATATTTATTTTTTTGTTTGGGTTATTCGTTTCTGATTTTGCTCGACAACAACGACTGGTAAAGGAGAAATTTGTGTTTCGTATTAATTTTGTTTGTTTTACTGTTTTACTATCGTCGAACGCACCAATGGCTGGAGAATTCTATTTACGTTATTATATCGGCCACAAAGGTATGTATGAAATCTGGTACTTGACGTTTTAATTTTTCTTTCGGTGGGCTAACAATTCAAATGTTTAAATACTTTAATAGGTTTTGTTTGCTTTTCGTTCGATTTAACAATGCCCAAAGAATGTTATACACGTAGTATTTCGTCATTATCGTTGACAATTTCTCTGGTACATTGTAGTACGAGATACAATTGATGATTTGATAACATTAAAACATTTTGATTATTCATTTTATAATTATATTGTACCTTTCTACAATTATTTAGAATACCTACCTATGTTATATAGTTGAAAATATAAATTTGCAATAAAGGACACTTCCTTTTTAAGTTGAACATTCTTGTCGTACTATATGTTTTTAATATTGTAATTGGTATCTCTATTGTAATTATAAATTGTATTTAATGAGTTGATGATTTCTATGGCTAATGATTTTATATTAGGTTGATTTGTAGTTTTAAATATATTTTAAACATCGCTAATCAAGTATATAATATT
Organism: Geopemphigus sp. TES_GeoC_2020; assembly: GCA_025469175.1. Classification (NCBI taxonomy): domain Eukaryota; kingdom Metazoa; phylum Arthropoda; class Insecta; order Hemiptera; family Aphididae; genus Geopemphigus; species Geopemphigus sp. TES_GeoC_2020. The sequence continues at coordinate 49,945 of JAIPRN010000883.1, read as the reverse complement.
TATTATATTGTTATCTGTATTCAATCATTTTTTAAATAATAAGGAAGGAAATTCATTTTATGTAGACAAATTATATATTATTGATAACTTGTGTAACATATTCTTTCATAATACTGAGTTTATAATATTCTGTATAGAGTAATCAACATGTTGAGTATAAAAATATATTAAAAAACACAAAATAAATTTAAATGTCGATCTGAATCTTTATACTATGAAACAATTAAGTTAGTGTCGCATAGAATTTTATGTAGTACTATAAAATAGTAGCATTTGTTACAATAAAAACTATTAGATAATTAACTTTTAATTGTTTTTATAATTAGAATTTGTTTCGTATAGTTTGATGCCTATATTTTTATTTTCTAGGAAAATTTGGTCATGAATTTTTGGAATTTGAATTTCGACCTGATGGTAAACTACGTTATGCCAACAATTCCAACTACAAGAATGATACAATGATCCGTAAAGAAGTGTATGTACATCAACCAGTCATTGATGAGCTCAAACGTATTGTGTCCGATTCTGAGATTATGCATGAAGATGATGCATTATGGCCACCACCAGATAGAGTTGGTAGACAGGAATTGGAAATTGTCATTGATGATGAACATATATCATTTACCACATCCAAGACTGGCTCATTGTTAGATGTAAATACATCTAAGGATCCAGAAGGCCTGAGGACATTTTACTATTTAGTTCAGGATCTTAAATGTTTTGTATTTTCATTAATATCATTGCATTTTAAAATCAAACCAATATCATAATGAGATATATTACTAAACAATTTATGTATATAAATTTAAAGTATTTCATTAGATGTTTTATAATATAAAAACGTCCAAATATTTATTCTCAAAATCATAAACTTATTTTCAATTAATTTTGTTATAAGTTATCCAATAATTTTTCCAGTTTTGTTTTAATTCAATTCATTTATATTTACATTCAGTTCTCTAAGATATTTTTAATTATTAACAACTTATTGAAAGAACTCAATGTTTTTATTGATATCATCATATGTACAATTATTTTAAAACTGATAATAATTTAGTGTTTATTATAATTATTTTGAAATATTAGGTTCATTTTGGTGTCTTTTCCATATTAACTAACAAATAAAATAAAAAGCAATATTTAAAAAAGAATTAAACGTGTAAATTTGTAAATTGTAATTTTCCTGGTACATATATTTGAAAAAGAATGAAATTAATAATCATTATTTTAAAGGAGTTATACAATATGATAGACTTGATACCAGTAACTGGTATCATTAATGAACAACAAATATAGTAGCAACAAGGTATTCTAATGAAAAGGGAAGAAAGTAATACTTGTTAGAGCAGTGCTAAAATTAAGACCCCAGAGAAAGAGGTCCACTACATTAGACCTAGAAAAATATAGATTGACATAATTAAATAAAATTTAATAGATTTGAGAGTGAAAAAATGAAAAGAAGTAGTTTGAGACAGATAGGTAGTACAATGTTGTGTTGTTGGTAAAAATTACAAGAGTTGTAATGCCAGTAGAAATTAATATGTTATTAACAAGAAGTTGATTTGATAATGAAATTAATATTTCCAATAGTATTTGCTACAATGTTTGTTGTGAATTCTCTTTTAAATCGAATTGGTCTGGTATTGATTGATTATATTAAAATAACCAATATTAATACGTTTTTTTAATTTCAGTTACAATATTATCTTCGCATATTTATTTTTTTAGGACATAATACACAATTTTTGTATTTATAATCCATTTATGAATTAAAGTATTGAAATTATTTTTAAAATAATAAAAATTATAATATAAAAGAAAAAACTATGATAGTTTTGAAGAAGATACATTTGAAATATGTTTATTCTTATACATAAATATTGGTCATATTTTATTATAAATGTAAAAAATGTAACAGTATATACAATATAATAAAGTCTTTTATTGTTGACATTAATAAATACAATATAAAATACGATTACAATATAAATATACGCATATTTTATATTACTAATATATAAATTTATATTAGATATGTCATGAACTGAAACAAACACGAGGAATTTGGTTTGAAAATTGAACTATTTCCTCGCCTCTTTCCCAGTTATATGGGGTTGACCAGCCTACTTTCTGTTTAGGACCTCTCATTCTCTTTGACAACATATTACACCTGCTGTTGACCTGAAGCAGCCTCATTAGTTGCCTCTTACAACCAACTGAGGAACCCATGGAAGTATTCTGATCTTTCACAAGGATAAATTCAAAAATTGAACTCTATTGGAATATCTAACCAAGGAAACCAAAATTCCAACCAATCTGCCCAAAGTCGATCAAAAATATTTTAATAATGCAGTTTATTTTATTTTTTAGAAACTGGTATAAAATATTTTAAACGATGTGTGTGTGTGTGTATAATATATAAGAAATATATATATTATCCTTAGGCATTATGTATATTGTCGTATGATTATAGGCAACATAATAAATAATTTTGTATTTAAAGTGTTTGTTGTACATTTTCTGAGTATTAATGTCTAGTCAGTATTTAAAATACCCAAACACCTTTAGGCAAAGTACAAAATAGAAAATTTAGTACACGTTCTTACAAAAATAGTAATATTTATTTATTATATTACATTAACCTTAAAATGGGATTTCAAATTACAAATTATATAAAAATCTTGACCTGTGTCCAAGAATTGTTCGATAGTAACTGTTTTAAAGGAAACTTCTTTGTTGAATACCTCGTCCAAGATTAATACATTTTTCTGACATACTATAGATTGACCATATTTAATATTTTATTTGATTGAAACATATTTTAGTGTTTCTATTTTGTTATAATGTTATTGTATGAAGGTATTTTAAATAATTATTGTACAGAAATTAAAAAAAGAAAAATGCTAATTTATTTTTAATTTCATGCAAAATTTCATCTTATATTTATAAATCTATGTTTGTAATATGTTAATGTATTTATAATTTTGAATAATAATAGAAATATGCTCAACATTTCTCCAATTAAAAAAAACAAGTAATATATAATTAATATTTTTTTCATTAACAACATATCAGACATCAAACCTTAAATTTAAATTTTATTTAACCTAAGTATTGTTTATATCTGAATATTTTTTCCTTTGAATTTCCCCAATGTAAAACATATTAGGTCAACAGTTCAATTATGTATATGAATATATCTATTATATATGTAAATTATTCAATAATTGGAGTATATGTCATCTACGAATTATAAACCCAAAACAAATTAATCATTTTTTTTCTTACATTTATATATGTAACAAAATTAACTACTAAGTGAACATATCGACATTAAAGTATATTGTTTATATAACAAATGTTTTTACTATACATAATAGTAATGTTTACTGAAGTTATATTTTTGTGAAAAATAAACTACATTAACGTTGTTAATTTATTTCTCTTTAAATCCATTTTAATATTAGTTATCAATTACCTAATATTTAAACTATAACATTTTTATCAACTTTTATTGATGCTTATTAATGTTTACATTTTAAGTTTTTATTGTACTAAAAATCAACTTTACAATTATTCGTAGAATTTAATGGAATTAGCGTATTTAAAAGTTCAAACTTGTTTCACTAATTGTCTAAATTTCAATTTTATTTATTTGAAATTATTTATACATATGACGGCTGAATGTTTACCTAGAACTTCTCACTGAGAAACTTACATTTAATATAAATATTTACCAATTTAAGATTAATGTACCAGTCCATTTTTAATAAAGAAAGCAAAGGCTCATTGTTAGTTAACTATATTATTATAATTTTAAGCTAGTCAATTCATAATTTTGTTGGACAATCCTAAATGGATTTCAAAACTATAAAATAATATGGTTTTAAAATTTTATATTCTATAAAAATTTAACTTGCATACAAACAATTATCTAATGAGATTAAATTGACATTTAATATTATTAATTTGTTTTATATTATGCTCATTTAAATATATTTGATTAATAGATCATAATTTATGTCAAATTGATAATCGATTATGACATTTTATAAATATTTACTACAAAATTATGTTTTTGTTAAAATATATTTTATTATAACATAATTAATTGTTTAATATATATATATATATGTAATGATAAGTGTCTATAATTTAATATTTAATAGTACACAATATTTTTAAAAATTCAATAAATAATAGAAAAGAAAAAGAGCTATAATATATTAAAATAAGACTAAATTTTTAGATTTAAAATTTCTCTTGAATATCAGATCTATAAAATAAATCGATATGCAACATGTAACATGCTTGTGTCGTTTATAAATACTCGAGACAATAATAATTAAATTAAAAATACAGGTACGACTAACGTTAATTAATTAAAGACTTCTTTTGTTGAGCTGCTTGGCGCCGCAAATCCGATGGAATCATTGCAGTGAAAATAGTTCCCAAGACGAGTGATCCGGCCAAAAATAAATTGGCCTTTTTATCTCCAGCCGTGTTAAAAATCCATCCATAGACCAAAGTGAAAATGATCCCGAATACTTGTACAACTGCGTTCAGCATGCCACTTGACGTTCCCTCGGACTCTGGATAGGTCAGCTCGGCCGCCAATTCGTATCCGACAGCCAAATAACCAGTCATGAAGAACCTGCAAAAAATTATGAACAATAATAGGTCCATCGCCTATTGGTAAACGTAATCATACTGACGTCTTTAATTTTCTTACCCGAGTAAAATCGCCGACAAGTACACAACCAAAATGTATCCACATGACAACGTAAACGTGTAGACAATCATACCTAACAATGAACAACCATACACCACCAATGTCGTTTCTCTAGAATAACACAAAAATAACAAAATGTCTACGATATATTCACTAGCATTTTGTCAACCAACTTGAACATGTGAGTCTTGTCCAAAACGAAACCGCATGCGATCGAACCAAACATTCCTGCAAGTACGATCGATAAACCTATCCTGCCAGCATCTTCTGCGTTATTCTAACAATGATACAAACAGATTATTATTATTTATATTGAAGGTTAGTTTGAACGAAATTCTCACTGGGAAATGTTCTAAAATGATTTGATTTAGTAGCGTGGAAATGGCGTAAAACGATCCGACGTTTATGCCATACGACAATAGTAACAGAACGAACCCATAGTTGCCAATGAGCCTCCACAAAGACTTGACAAAGTTCTTTGGGTCGTTGGTGGTGGACGATCTTTGATTTGCTTGGGCCAAACTCGGTGGCAATGGTGGTGATGCCTTAACAACTATATTATTATAATTATTATTATCACGGGCGCCCGTGTAAAAAAAAACAACCATGGAGAGCAAACATAAATTTCACAAAAAGTTGAAACAAAGATTTATTTATACGTAATAAAAAAGTAAAATAATGCGTATTAAATATATTATAAAATATCGAGTATTTCTATTAAATATTAACAAAACTTTATTCGATAAACGAAAATCGTGAAAATCTTCTAATATTTTTCAACATCACAGTAACGTTATCGTGAATAAAATCGTCTTTATTGAATTTTAACGTTTCACGATAATTACTCGTTATTTTCAAACCGCAAAGACCACTTTTGGTCATGTTTTCAATTTTCTCGTTATATCTAAGTCTTTCAATAATTGTGTATGTTGTTGGAAGCAGCGATAAAAAGTAATTAATAATCGTAATACTGTTGGATAAAGTTCATAATAAGGCAACGAAATAGACAAAAGATATAACGTCGCTAACACGTTGATTAAACTTTTCTCTATTCAATAATGATACAAAATAATTAAGTTCTAAATAAGGTTCGGTATTTTTCATTTAATAAATTTAACTTTGTATTAGTCGAAAGTAAATAAATTTCAATATCGAGAGGACATAGTAATAAAAGAGGATATTATGAGTAATAATGCATGTAAGAAAAGAAAATAGATATTCCGTAATATTTTGCCTTCTATAGCTTTCGTTATAATCGTGTGTTGCCCTTCTCCTACTCCTATTCCCGTCACCAAAAGAAAAGTCGCTTACGAGTATTATTATTATAATGGGGGGGGGGTGGGTAATTGAAACAATTAGTATTGTACGCAATTAATTGATTAGTGTCGTTTTGTAACTCACAGCATAACACGAACATGAACACTAGGGTAGAAAATATGGCGAAGCTGTAAAACAACCGAGACAAGCCGTCCGAAATGTCGTAAAAGTCGTCACTGTTGTGGACCAGTAATGGCGGCAGTAGGAAACCTAACGCTACACCCAACTGAATAATAAAATATCAAAACAAAACAATAAATTAATTTCGCCGCTAAAAACGTCGCGTTGAAATTTGTTTTCAATAATTACTACACGTGTGTTTTACCTGATTGCCGAATACTCCGATCGAACATGCAGTAGACACTTCGGACGGGCCAAACCACACTGCCGCCAGCCGTGCCGGCAAGTTCAGAATGAATACTTGCGAACTGGCCACGATTGTTTGGCCCAACATGGACACGTAAAACCGGTCCGGTCTGGCGGACGCGACTTTGAGCCAGGCACCGAACATCGTGCCGAATGCGCCAGACACCATAGCAACGCGGAGGCCCTATGTAACAATTGTTTTCGAAATGACGATTGTTATATATTGAATTTACTATTACGTTACATACCCATGAATAGAGCTCGGAAACTATGTAAGCAGTGGCGTATTTATGGGGAGGAGGGTTTAGGGGTTTTCACTGTCATCAGAAAATATTTGAATATCTTAAATTTTAAACGTCTCGATAGTAAGTAATTGGTTTATCTTGTAAATTACAATGAAGAAAACAAAATATTTTTACATTTAATGGGAATATTTCTTCGATTTCGTTAGTTCATTTTTATATAAAACTATTTGTAAAATTCTAAAAAATCCAGCGTACGATAATATTGGTGTTCCAAAATTATTTAATTATTATGACACTGTAATGATATGCATGCCCATCATAATTTAGTTTAGTTTATGTAAAAAAATACTGTATCCAAATATTTTAAGATTTCTTAATAAAACGAACTGTCTCTCGATCTCCTTGGAATACCGACTATACTAGAAAAATCGTATGAGAAATAAGAAGGGACAGAATCGAATATCGTACAAATAACTAGTAAATGAACAAATGGCACAGAGAGCACATTCGAAAGTAATAAATATAAATATACACGAAGAATGCCGATCGAAAGGGTTAGTGACCAAAGAACGGTAAATCGCACACGGCACGGGATACCTTCATACGCCGAAACAAAAAGCGTACTCAGAATCAACTAAACAAAGCAACCCAGGGACACAACTACCGAGGTCAACAACACTATATGTGCCAAATTTCTATGGGGACATGACCTCACGAAGCCTATATAATCCAAAAATGACGCCTCTTACGGCGGCAGTCGAGAGCAATTCATAGCAGTGACGAGCAGTCGGCACGTGCTGCCGGACAAGCAGTCGGTATGGACTGCCGGTCGAGCAGGGGAGGCTCTTCCGCCCAGCAGTGACGAGTTTCCCGTCTACTAGTGCGTTAGAGGAAAGTCTCTCCAGAGAAGGAGTTTCTCGTTGAGCGGAGCAGAGGAGTCTCTCACCAGCGCAAGTTTACTGCATCTGACGACGTTCCAGCCACGAGTCATCAACAATCTACAAGAAGTCGATATTCCGAGGGACGAATACAGTCATTTGTCACCAAATTGCTTGCGTCTTTGTTATTTTAACATTTGTTGGTGAATTCGTGAAGCAAAGGCACCGATCCAACTTTTTTCCTCATACCTCTGCACAACCTCTTGTGTCTTTAGACTAAAGAAGTCGAGCATGGTCGGCTGGGTAAGAGAATACGATTCTATTTATCTAATACTCGTTGCTAATTATATTCGAATATTTTGACTATATTCTAATATATAACACTTCTTAATTATGTTCTTAAATAATTTTCGTATTCACGACCTCGAACAAAATAACTGCAATAACTCATTTAACTTCCGCCCCTGTCACACTTTCACCTATCATCCAGGTATCCCTCCTATTTCCTTACTCTTCCAATATATTCCCCTACCCTTTTATCTCAATTTTTATTTTATTTTATATAATATTGTTGTTTTTTGAGTTATTACAACACCCCCCTAAAATAAGTTTGTAAATACGCCATTGTATATGTGTTCAAAAAACAATAAAATATTCGCATATATATTGAAAAAAAAACTAAAGTCCGCATATAAATAAATAAATATATATTTATATATAACTACGAGTTATCTTTTTTATTATTATAATCGGACACTTTTAATTTGAAAAATTAAGTGTACACGATAAATATTAATTAATATTGTTTATTTTTCGTTCACAGATTTTTGATTATTGTTCGTTGCGTCCTGAATATCAAACAAGTTTAATGGATCGTATACGACGAATATTAAAAAAAACCATATCGGCCATTACAATCGATTCTTAGCGAAAATGATACGCCGACGGCAACAACAATAAGCAACAGGCTGCTCTTATCTCGTGAACAATATATTTTCTTCATTTTTTAATAAAATATTACGCGTTAATACGTCGAACTTAAAAGGTCGACTCAAAGGGGCGTGTTCAGAAATTTTAAACGGAACGGTAGTATTTTAAAACAAAAACCGTGGGGAGATCTTTCCTCGGTTATTTATATAAACGCCAATATAACGTTTGAAGTAAATTATATATTCGTAATAATTATATACCGCGGAAAGCATATTTTTAAAAGATAAATAAGTTAACCGATTTATCGATATTTTCATTATAAACGTCGTTTTCTTTTGACGAAATGTCGTCGTTAACGTTATAAAGGTAGTAACTTTTTAGAAGGAACTCGGTCGAAATTGGAAATGAAAAACGTTCGTTTAAATAACAATTGTTTATACTATTCGCTATAAAAATTCGCGTGACCGAAATGATCGAAACGCAAAAACGTTATGTTGACAACGAGTAGGCTTTTTGTATTAAATTTTCGTATTTATTCATTGAACAATACCAGAGTAATTATCGAATTATGATGTTGATTTTCTGTGATTAAAATCTTTGACGGAAATTGTAGGGCTATAATTGTCATTCGAGGAAGGGAACCTAAAATTGATTTGGTTCCTCCTTAACCCAGACGGTTTGGTCTGAGTTTGAGCTCGGGTTGTATATAAAATAATACGTTAAACTGAGCTGACCGTACCATTCTGTCGAGTATCCACGAAGCCGGAAATATGAGCGGTATGTAGGAGACCATGTACACGATGGACGTGAAATCGACCGCGAAGCTGGATACGTCGTAAAATTTCATGATCACGTTGGATATGATGCTGTACTGGATCCATTGCACCGCGTTAGCCATTGAACACAGGACGAACAGCAGCAACATTGGCCATCGTCTTTTGTAAAGTTTGCAATCGGTGACTGTCACCGGTTGTACGTTTTGGGTCCCGCCGACTCCGTAGTCCGTGGCGCCGGACATGCCTGTGTAGTCGTCTATCTGGAGATCGAGGTCACTCCGCCGTCATAATTCGCTCTCAGCAATTCGCCCTACGGATCGCGTTTAAAAATTGTTTTCAAATCTAACATACAAAAATGTATCGCGACGTTTTCACGTTTGTGCCGTACGATTTGATTGTTATCTATACCTACCGAGTACGATGTACTTATACGGGAATACTTAACAGAAATAATGTCCTAGCAAACACAAAATTAAAATCGGTGGAAAATGTATGTATAAAAGCGACGTACTTACGGGCGGAGCTTTAGGGTTTAAATATTTTACTTGTAAGAGCGAGTAAGTAAATCTTAATAATAAAAACGGATTCGAATTTTTGGATGACTCGCGTTATAATGGTAAATAAGTAAAACAAACGGTACAAAAAAGAGCGATTACCGTCAACGCCATCGAATATGTCGAATTTTTATAAAATTCGAAGTTTGATATTACCTATAAAACGTTTTAAAAATAAAATTTAATAAGACGCGAATGTTGTAAATATATATAGTAAATTATGTATATATAACACTATAGTTTTACGATGAAAACTATAAATATAAATATATAAAATATAAACTATAAACTACCATTCGTTCGCGTTCGTTTTGAAGCAAAATATTTTGTGTCAATTATACCAATTTCGTATGGATTTTACTATAGCTCATATTATAAAGAACGCTCTACTGTTGTGAGCGTAATATAGAATATTCGCAAAAAAACTATAGCAAATAATAATTATTAATCGTCGATTCACAATTTTTATTACCCTTAATATATAATTAAAATATTGTTTTTATTGTTACGCGTTAGTTAAAGATTAAGTTTTTTTTTATTTAAACGGATGTTTTATTTAATATGTTATTAAAAATATGGTAGCGTTTAGGTTTTCATATAATGTAGAATTGTTGATATTTCACGACACTTCCATATAAACGTGAATTTCTTTTTGTAAATTTTCCCCAGTTAATAGTATGAATAATATTCGACCGCTAAATTATCTCGAAAGTAATTATTATTTAGTACTAAAGTGTGCACGTTAACCTATATATTTATAAGTATAGATTTACAATAAAAACATATATATTAAACTTAATAGCGATTACTATTTTAAATACTATGTATTCTTCATTTCATTTAATGGCTAAAAGCAATAGTAATTATTTATTTTTATAGTACTTTTAGTTTTAAAACTTTTGTATTTAATACGGAAAAAAGTTTTTAAATACAATTTGTCTGCTACTTTCTGATAAGATTATTACCAGTTTCATTATGTATATATAATTTTTGTTACAAAATGTAATTTATTTAAAAATATAATATTGACGGCAGTTTTTTTCTTTTTAATAAAAAGTAATAAGATTCGATCTTTTTATACACCCATAATAATTAACTATGAAATAATCCAATGGTATATACCTAACGCATACCTGCATATTGACCACTTGAAATACAACCGTCCTAGCGGTGATTTATTCAAAACGTTAGCGTTACATACCTCAATGAGCCCGGTTTTTGACATTAATCACTTACAGAAATCATCGAGAAGAAGTTATGTATAAAAAGTTTATTTCTAGTTTTTAGTAAGATTTTCTTTACTTAGAGCGATAACATTATAATATTATACGCCTACCAAATACCAGTTATAAATTTAAATATTTACCCGTTACTTATTCGTATATTATAGATTTTTAGATACAGAATGGTGTGTTATAAGTTTATTTCACGACGATTTATATACAATTAGATATAACTCATTAAAACCGACGTTGTTTGAATTAGTATATGGAAGGGTAATTTTGAAAAAGATAAGATCATAAATTATGTTAGGTACCTATACACACTAACGTGACATTTGATTGGGTTAATAACCTTTATGAACTTATAGTTGGAACTATTTAATTGATATACGTAATAGGTATAATAAATATAGTAGATACTTTTTTATCATTTTGAAATGTTCAAATTTTTATAAGACTTCGTTTTCAATCGTCCATTTAAAATGCTATAATAAAATAAACTCATTGTTCCGGAAAAATCTATCAAATGTTTACAAAGTACATAGTATTGTAAGTATGTATATTATGCACATAAAAATACATTAAAATTTTTGTTCATCGAATTTCTTTTTAATTTATTTAAGTGACATAAATTTAGGTAAATATAAGTGTTTATTTTCAAGTGCATTGTTAAAATAAACAACGTTCAGTAAGCTCAAGGTCACGTGTAAACTGAAACATCGCGTGATGCCTCTTGCAGTTTTCAATATCGTTTGTTTTTGACCTTGAACCCAAAAAGAGATTATTTTATTAAGAGCGATTTAGTGTAGAACGCAATATTTGGCAGATAATGTTAATTCTTTGTATGTTCATAAAATATTTGGGATTAAAAATATAACGGAAGGCGAGCACTAGTGCATTTCAATGGTGAATTTAAAAACACATTATTTTTATTTATAACAAATTAAAAAATAAAATCGTTAATTTAGATTTGTTTCTAAAAGAAGAGTCTGTACTTAAGTAAATATACAATAAATATTTGGAATATGGAAATAATAATAAATCATAATTATTTGGTATAACATATAAATTATATTCCGTCGAAACTTAAACCATATTAAAAAATCATTAATGTTTTTAAATGGTATATTATAATAACGTAGGCGGAAACACGGTTATTAAAACGCATTCGTTACAATTTAAATTGCAAAATTTTATTAAATTTGAACGGATACGAACACTTCAAATTTGAACGAGGGTAAAGTTGGAACGTGGACAATTTATAAATTATTATATCATACACTTGTATTATAAAAAAGACCTTCGTTTAAATAGAAATTTACGGGTGGATTATTGTTAGACGTGTAATTATGTACGTAATCGAATTCACCAGAAACATAATAATCAGGAACTTCCAATTATGTAGTAAACATATATATATATTATATGACTTCGAAGATCGCGTCGATATACTTAAAATATATATATTGTATTTGTACCAAAATAATATGTAAATTGTAGATGTTGAGTGAAGATATTGATTTATTGCAATTGATTTTTTCTTTTAACATTTTTGTAGGACGTGAAAATTACTCAAAAGTTTAATGTATATAATGTACATAATCACAAACAGTAAAAATAATTTAAAAACCCGCGAAAACAATTTTGAGCCAGACGGTTTTTACTTTAGGAATAAATTAAATTTTGTTCAGTTTCATTTTTCTAACGTAATAATTTATACGAACATAAATCGATTGTTTTTAAATTTGGAATAAGTAATGAATACAAACAAATAAATACAAATCAAAATTTTCGTACCGCGATACTGTATTCTATTTAATAAACAAAATAGATTTTGTAACGTATAAGTACAATTTGTAATTATAAATTTAACCGTTATCCTTTCTAAAAAACATATTGTTAGACACAAAAACGCTTTTAAATTTAACGTGGTAGGAATATATAGATATTAGACAATTTTAAGATATTAATAATAATTCACGTTAATACACTTAGCAAACAGAATGGATGAAAATATTTATACAATTATGGGATGTCTACATTATAGTAATTATTGTTTTTCACTTTTAATAATAAGCGTTGTTATTATAGTATTGTTTTAATTTCAACTTTCAATTAAAAAAATGTTTAAGTTCCTAACCTATTTTGTTATATTAATATATAAATATAATATATTATATTATTATACAGTAGTGTCAATAATGTCCAATTAAACCTCCAATATTACCTTAGTCATAAATGCGCATAAAAATGAAAATAAAATTATTAGTTCGGGGTATTCTATTTAAGTTTTTAAAATTACAATTTCAGTTTGTAGTTTTGAAACATTAATATGTATTTAAATATTCGAAACACATAATAATATCCCGTAGTTATGTAAATAGATTTTTTGATTAACAACGTATAATTTTTAGTTGTGAACTGTAGAAAATAAACTGCTCGGCATATTTTGGTATGTGTTCATTCTTTGTCGTATCATTATCGTGTATTTATTTAATGTTGTAGACAGACGCGCGAGAGAAACGTATATATATATCGTTCGTGAATATTCGACCAAATATTTGTCAAAATTCTTGGAAATATAGTTTTTGATTAAACGAATTTAATATGTTTTAAATTGACGATAATTATGCGCTATTATTCGCGAGTAAAACGTTTTATAAATATATATAATTAATATCGGGCGACCGAACTTTGCTCGGTATTTTTTTTTTTTGGGTAAATCGTGTTTTGTGGAAATTATATTTAGATACGAATTACATACTGATGAAATATGAATAATATTTTTCGATCTTACCGACATAATAATAAAAAAAAATATGCACTGGTTATTTAAATAAAAAATCACGAGTGCAATTAGTTTAACATTATATTATAAAGAAGGGTTTTCTAGACTTAGGGAACGCCTGATTTACCACTTGAGATGCTCCTGCCTTGTGGATGGTGGTGAAATTTACCTTCGTTTTCTAATAATAATATTATATAATATTATACAATATATATATTATTACATAATAGGTTTTTCATTGCCTGAAAACACGGATAAAACGACATTTTCTAAAAATGAAACCTAGCTAGATCGATTTATCGATTTATTTAAACCCCTAGCATACTAAATTTCATGAAAATCGTTGAAGCTGTTTCCGTGATTCAGATTATATATGTAAATAAATAAATAAATAAATAAATAAATAAAATATATATATAATTATATATATACAAAAATTGCTCGTTTAAAGGTATTAGATATATAAGTTTCGTGTTTATTCTAAAAATTTAATTAAAAAAATTTATTATATATATATATTATAAATCGATTAGTAAGTACAGCGAATGAGAAAAATAAATAAATCAAATATTTATATTCATTTTCAGTTTATGACCTGGAAGGCGAAACTAATTTTTAGTGCAGATAGGCAAATTCTAATCATGCACGCGTTTACCGAAATATCGCAATTATTTCACATTTTAAGCAAGTGATTTTACAATATTACGACAAAATTGATAGTTTATTTTAAATAAAAGATGGCTATACCTTGAAAATAATAACATAATTATTATTAGTACATAATATATTGAATAGAGTTAATTACAATTATGTTTATTTTTTATTTCAACGTGCATGTGTGTGTGTGTGTGTGTGTGTGACACACAACACACAACTCACACGTACGCATGTACATATTTTAGTCTTGTATATTATCTGTAGCAAAAATTCTGAAAACCTATTTGTTAGCATACACGACAACAATTACATAGGATAAATATTGATAGAATTCCTGCGTTTTTTTAAACCTTGTAAAAAAAAAACACAGAATATCACATTCGAAAAATGAACGAATTACTATAATATTGTTATAAGTTTTAGCCATTAAATTGTTCATCTACGTATGAGTATTTTGTAAGACGAAAAGTATATATTTTTTCATAATTTTTAAAAAAGTTACTGGTTAGGAAGGTCCATTAGGGACGAATAATATATTAGGAAATAAGCTATTATATTCGTTCGTTGTTTAGGAACATCAGTACAATATTCTAATATTAGATATGTGAAGTACCGATTGACGATGAATCTAATGAGGTATTTGGCGGAGTAGAGGATGTTTTTTCGGAGTTATTTGATTGGAAATTAATATTTTTGAAAAGCCCGCACGATCTTTTTTTTGTTTTCAACTATACGTTGAAAGATTTTATACAAAAGTATCAAACTATTACTATACGTATTATATACAATAAGTCACTAATTTAGAGAGATTGCATTTTGAACACATCGTAGTAACGAGAAATCGATTTCATTTCGGATATGGAAAACGTCGAATACTATTTGGTTTCCGTAAAGCGTGTACAAGTTATTCCGCGCGCTGATAATACGTACAAAACGCGTGAAAAATGTATACGATTCAAAACGGAATAGCAGAAATCTTACAAAAACCGACCGGTGGTTAGGTAATTTAAGCAACGATGGATTTCGAGTAGTATACTCGTTATAATCCCGAATATTGTTTTCGTATATACGTATGTGTGTGGGGACGGGAACAGTATTTACGCGGATGTTTACGAAACGTCTTTGCACAATCCGGCGTCGCGCGCGTTTGTGTACCAATTCGCCAAAAACCAACATACATTAGACGCGCGTGCGACCGACGACGACGATGGAATGGTGGATCACGATCGGGTATCGTTGTCGACTGACACGTTTTCGTCGTCGTCGCGTTTGGATATTGAGGCGCGCGCGCGCGGGTACGACGAACGTACTTCTTAACGTTACCGTTCGCTGGCGGCGGCGGCGAGCTAAAAATAATATTGTTCATAGCGCGCGAACGTTGGTCGTACGACGACGTTACGTGTCGTTGGTTTTTTTTTTTTTGAAACGCGCGGCGATTCACCGGCACACTGGATATAATAACGCGCCCAAAAACTTATATACTGTTATCGGGTTAGATTGTCGATTGTTCTTTACCTCGGTCCGGCGAAGAGCTACCGCGGACGTTTTCGGCTCGGAGACGGCCAAGTAGCGTTGTTCGTAATCGGCGTACACGCGTGACACACCGGGCCGACGAAACGACTGTGACGGCGTGCTGCTCCACACTGGCGTGCCGCCGAGTACCGCCGTCTCCGTTGGCGGCGACACTGAAACCGGTTCGGCAGCGATAACGTAGCGCGCGCGCGCTAGCCCGTGGCTCCATTGGGCACACACCGCCCGGTTAAATGTTGTACGACGCGTGATCATTGTGTGGCGGTGATCGAAACGATTTTATTTACCGTCGGAGGAGTAAGCGTCGGCGGAACGCGCGCCCTTTGCCGTTATCATCGTAACGCCTTACCGGTCCGCCGTTGTCGTCTAATTCGACCGTCTCCAGAACGTAGTCGTTTCGAGGTGTACGTTTTCCCAATACGCGTCAAAATGTTCGTCCCAATTATCGGCCATAATTTTGTCAATACGGAATTAGTTTCGTCCGTTCGTCAATTCCGGTAGGGTGTTTTAATAATGAATCGTTTCGATAATTGATTACGGTCGTACGCGTTTAGGACGCTCTTTTGACAATTCGGTCGTTTCGTTTTTTAAACGGTCGTCCAACGATCTCGTAAACCGACGCGGTCGAATTAATTTTCCTCCTTTTTATTTTATTTTATAAAACTTACACGCGTATCACGTACAATACGAATTTTAACGAAACAAATCGCCCTCAATAATGTGTCGTATTTTTAGCGCGCCTACAAAATAATACGAATTAATCGAACCGATTGTTATTATTTCGTGAACGCGATTCGTAAACCACGTGCGAGTTTTGGAGTAGAAAAGAAAGAGTAAAGGAAACCGTAGTAAAAACACGCGTCGTTATCCGTCAAGCGACTTTTCTTTCCGTAACGAGACGTATCACGTTATTACTGTACACGTGTGTTTACAGTAGGTGTATACTTATACACGTTTACGTATACTTACGTGTCGAGGCCGTGTGTGTGTGTGTGTGTGTGTACTGTGAGCGAGTTTCGAAATCAGGCGGTCGAACAACGAAATAAAAAATAAACTACTGCAGCGCGCGACGCATTTCCGCTGTTGTATAATATACACACGTGCGTTACCGGTTTGTTCGCATTCCACGACCTTCGAGCTGTTATCGCATTGTTGTAGCGGTATGCGTGAGTGGGGTAACAGGCCACGTTTCTTAATCCTCTATATACAATTATCCAATACTGTATCAGACGGGTTCGTCTTCATAACCAGTTCTCCGTGCTGGTGTGATTCCATAAATCGCCGTCGGGTAACAATAATGTCCGATTGTCACGACGTTTATGGTACGTACGCCCGTTTCAGCGTACCCTAGACAGATAGACATATTTAATGGTTCGAATTTGTAGACAAATTTATACGAAACAAATAAGAAGCCAAAAAATGCGCATAGGTAATAAAATCAAAAAACTATGCGATTTTATATAAACTAAAAAAAAAAATGGCTTAAAATTAACGAGAGAAACGTGAAGATACATTGATTCGAATAATTATATTAGGTATAGTTTAAGAGTGAAACGATAAAGTATCTAGCGCATTTCGTAAAGAAAAATTCGTTGAAAACATTTATAAACAATTACAAGCGTTAATTACGCTCTCGAAACTCGAAAATATAAACCTAAAATTATATAACCTTACAACGGTATTAGGTAATTATTCTGTAGATATAAAAGTGATTTGAATCTAACATTTGAAATAACGTTAAATCGAATTGATAGAAAAAACACGCAATTTTATAATAATTTTATTTTCTATCCTTCGCAAATTGTGATTACTTATAGGTATTCTACGTCGTTGTAGTTTTAGTATATATATATATATTGTTGTATTTCGATCCCGGTTATTTTCGTTTTCGGTTATTGTTGGTAATGGTTTTTTCTTAGGAGAGTAAAATACATGTATTTCATATAGTGTTTGAAAGTTTTTATTTAAGTCGCCTTTAAATTGAGTTTTTCAGATATAGAATTAAAGTATTTTACTTATACTGTGTTCTCTAATCGACTGACTGTTGATCAGGTATATTCGTTATGTATTACACTTGTTAAAACGCTTACTTAGCTAAATGCTTATATCTAAAACAAGGGGTTCTTAATAATATGTATAATTCTAGTGTTTTGTCAACGTTCAAAGGGAATTGGAATTTGTAATAAATTAACGTACTCGTATATTAAAAGAATTCCTTACGATCAGATTTCATCAAACTCGTAACTCGTATTAAGTTAAAAGCTAATGCAAATTATATTATACGCGTATAACAATAAATATAATTAAAACGGTATTAAATAAATAATATTAAAGGGTTTGTTTTTAATATTGTTCATTCGTTTTTATAAAATATTTAAAGTTTTATTTTTTATATTTATATAGTGTTTGCGTCGAAACAGGTCCTACAAATATGGCGATTTTGCCTGCTCTGACTCGCTAGGTACCGCTTGAATTCGTACTTGTGTATGTAATTGTCGAATTGTACTGGTGGAACGTTCGTAGGACAACCCTTGTAGTATGCCCGGGCTTTGGACGTTCTGACGGGTACGGTCGGTTTTGATATCGTATAATGTGAAAATACACACCGATAAGTGTTCAAAAAGTCAGTTTATTAACACAATAATACGGGGAAAACAAACGTCGAAAAAGTTAAACGAGAATAAACGTGGCGCGTCATAACACACGATATAAACGAATAAAAAAAAAAAAACAGGAACTCCGCACACGGGCCACACGGCTACGACGCAACAAGAGACGGACCCAATCCGTGATCAGGCCGTTGACCATGGGGGGAAACCCGTCGGACTTTCGTCACGATCGCTAACCCCTTCCGGACTAGTTGTCCGAGATCGCATCGACCAAACGCACGGCTGCATCGGGATGACGATTACTGCCCGAATATATTCTTCCTATGGGAAGCTAAGTTTCACATTAAAAAAATTAGGGCCGATATATTGTATAAGGCAACGAAAAAAACTGAAATGACTCAATTTTAATAAATTACGTTAACACAAATATATTACGAACAATATAAAATAATAACAATAGTAACGACAATAGTAATAATAGTAATGATTAATTGGAAATATGATTGGTCGTTGGGTCGGTAAAATTACGATTTCGACCTTTGGCCTACAACTGAACTCGATGCTTCAACAAATGCTGTTGATGATATAATTTCACATAAATTTATCATCCAGTAATTGCGCTTTTCTAATTAAATGAACGTTTTTTCAGGGCTTACACTAATGAGTAGTTCTAACCAATATGGGTAGTTGTAATTACACATCTGGGCTGTACTTAAAAATTAAAAATACACGAATATATCGATTAGGTATGTTTATAAATAATTTGTACTTTATACGCGTAAAAAATAAATAATATATACGTAATTACTAATTATGTTGTATTTGTATCATTCATTTTTAGTTTCCTTAATATTGGTTGTTAGGCAAATTTGTTTATCCGCTTGCACATAAATATTTTGGATTGTTTTGAAAATAACTTTAGTAAGCTTTGCATTTCTTGATTTCTAAACGGTTGTTTATCTGCAAAAGTATTGTAAATAATTCTGTTGTCTTAAAAAATTAATAGAAGCAGCCTGTGTAGGGTTGAATTACTCGCCTAGTTATCAGTTGTAAACCGTTATTAATTACGTGACGCCAATAATTGTACAAGAATTTAAAATCCAAAAAAAATGTTAGGTTGGAAAATAATTATTTAGATTTAGATATATCTATTAAACACTTGACGGCGATAATAACACATATACACACACACACACACACACAGATATGACAATTTTAATGATTATATAATGTATATAAGCGTGAGGCCGTGATGATGTAGGCAACATGCGATAGTAACGAACAAAAATCATTTTTTAATAAGTAAAACAATTATTATTTTAATTTAACGTATTCGTTATTTATTTAACAATGGTTAATAAATATACAAAAAATGAGAATGTTTCACAATGTATTGTAATAAATTTTAAAATGACGCACAAATTGTACATATACATATTCACACAGGTACTTTTTTATTACGTGTATAAGTAATAAATTACTTAAAAATTAACGTATTTTTATATGTTCATTAACGTTAAAATTATATTATTAGTTTCCTTAATTTTATATGATAATCGTGTTATGATGAAAAAAGCCGATGTCAGAAATATTTGCTTTATTTCATATTTTATTACGCTATTAACATTTAAAATAAACTTTTACAAGTCGAAAATATGTATTACGTATATAATGTATTAAAAAACTGAAAATACATTTTTTTTAATCTGTGTATTATGTAAGTACTACCAGTTTAATTTTTAAAATTTACTCAGAACTTATTATCCATATGATTTTAAAAGAGGTAAATAATGTTATAAAAGGAATTTGAAGAAATAAGAAGTCCTCTCATCGATTATTTGTATCAGATCTTTCGATAGTAATATTCGATATAAGATATAGATAAGAATACGTTATATTCTTGGCATTATTTAAAACATTCTCTTAAGATTTGACTTATTAAAAAAATTAATTTATATAATTTTATTCATTATTAAATTTGATTCGAAAACAGCCTTATTTTATAGCGTTTGTAGTTTTTCTACAACTCAAATTTTGAATACGAAAACAATTGTTTTGTTATAAAAGTGAATCTTATATATCGTGTCATTTTGAATATAAAATAAGGTACTAATCGATTAAGAAATAATTTTTTTTCGATATACATATATATATATATATATATATATATATATATAACACATATAAAAAAACGAAAATCCGTTATTTTTTTGATTTTAAAATTTCATTATGATTTTTCTTCCACATTACATAAATATGAATTCTTAATAAATCCAGTGTTCACGATTGAAAATGAACATTTGGCAACGATTATCAATTAAAAAGATTAATATTTTTCATGTTTTATAAGGTAGATTTTCTGTTGAAATGAAGTGAATGTTCGGTGATGAAATTATTATTCTATTTCGTCGAGTTCAACATTAAATGTGCTAATGGTATGCGTTAATTTTTGTATAATAATTTTATCAATTAAAAACATTTAATGTAAATTCTTTAGTAACGAATTATTTACAGGTTTAAAAAATCATTGTAAGTACACGTAATGAATTCGTTTGATTACAAGACGTTGTTTCGATAATATTAATTTCTATTATACATAGTAGTTAAATAATATACGTAAATAAAATTATTAAAAAATCATCAGAAATGTATAATTTATCAAATTTAACACTTGATAAATAAATGTTTGAAATGATACGAAGTGACATAAAATAATATAAAATGTTAAGTTGAATGTAAACGTACTATTTGTAGTAGTTCAAGATACATATGAAATTACCTATGATGACTGTAAAGTATAAATTCGCAATAATATTTTCTGAAAAAATACATAACTAATTTTTAAGATATTATAAAAACACATAAAATTTTCCGTGTTAGGCCACATCAACAACTGCGCTCTAACATCTTACGTAAAAAAATGCTTATTTAAATGTTGGCACTCTTATTGTAGAATGTTTAATAAATGTATCTTACGTAAATAATTATTAATACTTAACGTCTATAAACGTATAACGCAAGTTGCCAAATGTTTACAATTTTATAGATTTTTCAACACGTTTTTATAATTTGTGAATCAAAATAGAATGGCACACATACTACTTTACACATAAGTCAAAGTACATAATATATTAACGAGTTGGCTACAGATTACGGTCGTTAATTAAATTTGTATAAAAAATAGTGAGCTTAGTAGATGGTAAAAATGTTCATTAATTTTTGTAAATTCGTAATAATTGTCAGAATTTTGATGTCGTCATATGATAAGTTTACTAGCATTAAAAATATATATATATATATAGTGATCATAAAACAATATCGATGCACATAGTTTTATCAAGTAATTGTTATTGTCATTGGATACTGTATCATTCGATAAGAGCGATATAGCGCGAATAAAACAAGTGTTTATTAAACAGTTCACAGTTGTATCAATTGTAATATTTTCCTAAAATTAGAAACGTCGCTACTATAAATATGAAGTATTCACCGTGAACGATTGTTTTAAGTGAATCACCTGGTTGACTAAGGGTTAGGTAAACATTCCTGTCATATCAGACGTGTGTGGCACCTGCAGATTTAGTACAAGTATGTATTGTTTAATATTTTGTGGACAATAGATCGCAAGATTTCGATTGTTGCGCTTTATGCTGTAACGTAAATAATTTTGAAACCAATATTTTATATATATATATATATATTTATATTTTTCAAGTAAATAATTCCTTATGCCTCACGGTCGAAGTTCATCGAAAATTAGCGGAACGACTAAAGCGAAAACCACGAAAAGAATATATATTTTTTTTATTCTAATGGACGGCTTACATACGAATACAAACATAATACGGTATTATACATATATTTTATTTGACCACGCGTGGAAAGCATAGAATGACCTCTATATACTCGGATCAAAATAACAAGATGATGATCGGTCGGTATATACAAGCAGAGTTGAAATTTCTAATACCCCACTTATTATATAATAACCAAACAGGTTCGTCTGTGTTGATAGCATTAAAAATGAAAACCACTTCAGGGCACACTCGTATATCTGTATTTCGATCCGAGTATATTTACTTATTTTTTTGGACGATCCCAAGACGTTACTTACGATAATGCAAGCCTAAATAATATCGCGTGACGAAATTTAGGAATGCGTTTTTGTATTGTAATAGATTTACACATCATGCTGTGTTTTTAATATTTCTTCCAAGATATTTCCTTACCGTGTTTGTTGGACATCCATCCTTCATGCCGCTAATCAATCATAGACATTTTCGCTCCGGAAATTATATAACTACGCGAATATTTAAAGTTGTAAAAATTATTTCAATAATGGATACATATAACTTAAGCAAAACTTTATACTTTATGAACAAAGCGATTTTAATTTGTAAAAAATGAATATTGCTGTATTATTTTAACGTTTTTCTGCTATTATTACAAAACGTATGGAATTTAAATTATCGAGGATTTTATTTTTAAACTATTTGTTGTTCAACCGTTTTATATTATTTTTTTTACCATTTTAAATTATACCCAGTTATATAAGGTTAATATATTTGTTTTTAACGATATATTTTTTTTTAGTCTATAAATTTGGCTTTTGGTTGAATACAAGTCTTTAATACGTTTTGTCCTGTTCCTTTAAAGATCGTAAATTGCGAACAACAAGTGTTTGCATTGTTTCTGAAGATTTTACATAGATTTTTGGCAATTTTTTTTATTTTTGTTAATAAATTATTCGATGAAATTTTGTCGGTACACGTATTATTATTGTATTATCCATATTTCAGTTAGATACATATGCTTCAAACTATGAATAACTGTTCGATTTGACCGAGAGATATTTTATATAGCTGTTAATTTTACTATCTTAACTTTGCTCAAAAATTTAGTTTATTTATTTAGTATATATTGAGTTTTAACGTTATAATATTTTGGTAATGTGTGTATAATCAATTTCTTCCAGATTTTAGGTATTGTAGTAGGTTTTGTTAAATTATGGAAACCAAGGGACATTGTTGTATGGCCGGAGATAGCCCCGTCATATTTCCGTTGAGGATGATTGTTTATTTATTTCATCGTGTTTTTTGTATATAATGAACGATGGCGACCCACAATCTGAAGTACTGCTTCTCCAAGCTTTCCGGACAATGGGTGTATTGTCGATATCATGAAACAAAAATTTTGGAAACCAATATATTTTACTACTGTACTGATTTCGACTTGCACAGGTACATTATTCAATTTGCTCGTACGTGTCATATTTGATGACATCTTCGTTCTTTGACGATTTTATTGAAAAAGTGTATGTAGGTATGTATTATCTACATGGTAAGTAATATCACGGCGTAATATATTAAAATGAAATGGTAAAACCTAAAACGTTCAACTGTATTCACTATTTACGTTATGAATTATATGGTTAATTTTACATACAAGTAACGTAACGATTAGGCACAGGCATAAATCGAAACAGAGGGCCGTGTTGAATTTTAAAAGTAAATACTACCGAACGCACGTAAAAATGGACCCAAGAACATAACGAAATGTGGCAATGTTGTTAGGTATTCCGTGTGCAGGATTCAAAATTACGAAAAATGGCACTTAACATTTACGCAGGGTAATATACATTCGTCGTTTGTGTAAGGCACGGAATAGAAACAACCAACGGCCCTGTGCACCTTTAGTGAAAAGTTGAGTGGGAAGTAATAAAAGACGGCGGTACTATGGAGGCGGTCCGGTTAATTGTGGCAAGGAAGTACGGCGGATTATTGTGCCGAGATAACGAAATGGCTCGAAATAACGTTTGTATACTGCGGCAAATTCGGCGAAGACTATAACGGTTGTGCTGCACACAACGGACGCGAAATTTCACGTTGGTTGTGATAACAACAACAATACAATTAATCGAATTGAACGTTATTAGAAAAATATAAAAGCCACGTAGTATATATATCGATCGAGGAATCCAGGTAACAAAAATAAATGTTTTCCTTTATTTATATTTTCTTCTCGTCCGCGTCAAGGATACGCGAATGTATACACACACACACACACACACACACACACACATACACACACATACACATATATGTACTTACAAACACATATACACACATATTATTACATAATATTTATGTCGTTCGATGTCCGACGTCCAGT
Source organism: Geopemphigus sp. TES_GeoC_2020 (assembly GCA_025469175.1). Lineage (NCBI taxonomy): Eukaryota > Metazoa > Arthropoda > Insecta > Hemiptera > Aphididae > Geopemphigus > Geopemphigus sp. TES_GeoC_2020. The sequence continues at coordinate 25,169 of JAIPRN010000883.1, read as the reverse complement.
TTTTGTTTGTCATCGATCGCTTTGTGAGCGGCCTGTCTTTTCAGGTCGGTGGGTATGAATGTGGTTAACAGAAGTCCGAATGTCAACAACGCCACGATCATCATGTTGGCCGACAGGTCGCCCATGGTGCTGAACACCCAACTGTAGACCGACGTTAAAATGAAGCCGATCAGTTGCGTGCCGCCGTTCAACAGTCCGCTAGACGTGCCCTCCGGTACTGGATACGTTAACTCGATGGCCAACTCGTAGCCAACCGGAAGGTATCCGGTCATGAAGAACCTGTGCGCATAGACGGTTAAGTCATACTTATTATTATTATATATGGAAATAGAGAATCACGTATATTACATTTTGTTTTTTATCGAAACTCTGTATGGAAATGATTAGTCACGACAATTATAAAGACAAAATAAAAAAGAACGAAAAAAGTACAATAAGACACAAATAGTATAGACACAATTAAAACAAAAGAAAAAAAAATTAAAACAAAAAATCAGTCTGGTTAAAGAAAACGATAGGGGATGGGAGATAGTTGTGAAGAAAGAATGGATTCAGAATTAAAAGGGACGTTATGTTTCTTAACTAGAATAGATAGCTTCTTGTGTTGTGTCTTTAAAGAAGGACACTGGAAGAGGATGTGAGGGATGTCACAAATAGAATTAGGGAAAAAGAGAGTACAAAGAGGAGAGACATTAACGGATATATTACGTTTCATAGGAGTTTTTGTACAATTTAATGTTATTAATATCTGTGGAGATAGATTTGATGTGTCCAAATCAATATAAATATTATAGTGCCAATGGTCCGAGTGGCTTAGTATAAGGGGCATAGCTTAAAATTACTATTCAACATTGGATTTATCAATATTTTTTGTTTTTAATTTCTTACACTTCGAAATTTCGTTTTTATATAAATATATAAAACACAAACACACAACACGCACAAAAAAAAATTATTCTTAAAAATTTCGTTTTCTTTTTGGCATATTCGTCCGTGGGTAAATAATTTAATCAATTCGATTCAATAACTGTGTATAATAAATTGAAATTATTTGCGCACAAAAGGAAAAACAAAAATTATAACTATACTATCAATAGTTAATATAGTTTGAAAATTATAATTTTTTGCGGAGGGTTATGTTGTTTTAAATAAAATAAGTGGAGAAACGAAAAATGTAATATTAAAAAGAACCAGAGATAGATTTAGATAACTTAGTTTTATATAAACTCCCTCCACAAGGGAATCTATATAAATTTAACTAAATAGAAAAAATACTTAAAATTTAGTAATAAGTAACATTTATTGTATGTATTAAGATTCTTGAAAACTTATTGTTTTTGTTTTATAACAGTCATATTGTATGGATACTTTATATAATAAATGGAGAATGTTTATTTGACAACGGAACTTTAAGTCATATATTTATTAAAAAGTATTTATCCATAAATACAATTTGACGTGACGCGAATGAAAAATTTAGCGAATTGAAAAACAATTTCCTATCTGTTATTATAATAATCAACGCCATTCGGGATTATTTGTTAGAATAACAAATAATAAAATATTTTATGCATATTAGAACTCGGTTTTTTTATAGTTTTAAATAAACAACAACATCTAAGATCGTATCTTAAAGGATTTTATTCGTTGAACGAAAATTCCCACCATTATTATATCGTGATACTTTAATCTTTTTCAAATATTCCGATTGTAAACTCACCCCAACAATGAAGCTGTAATGTATATGATCCAAATAGTCTGACCATGAAACAGGCTGAATGTGTAGATCAACATCGAGATCAATGTACTGCCGTAGACTACCAAGGTTGTTTCTCTGAAAACGAACGGTCGATTGTAATAACCTTCCGTCAATTATCTACATTTGTAAACTCCGAATATTTATAATATGCGGGCATTCCATCGATTTTTGCTGGTTTTTAGATCGTTATTTGCAGAGCTACAGCCTTATAAGTGTATAGAATATAGTGTCATATATATATATAGCGTTATATCTATACGACTTTTTTATCCAGTAATACTCGCGTTGAATTATTGGAATTATTTATATACTTTTATTAATCAATTTACAACATACCTACCTAATAACGATATATTTAAATCCAGTTGTACAATATCGACAAATCTAAATTATTAATGTATCGTAAAGATAAATATTGATTATTTTCGAAATTTAGTATCTAAATATATGTACATATTACTTAGTGTATTCAAAGGTTTTGCTGTTTTTGTTAAATTTAATTAGTTTCAGTACACTGATATGCATAGTATAAAACAAATATATATATATATATATACATAACACTTATTTTCATTACAATTGTTGAAATTTAATGTGTATAGCAGAAATTTATATTTAGAAAAAACTCTCTACCTATTGTAGTCCATTTATAAATTTTCATGATATGCAACACGTTAGAAATATAAAATATTTCAGATATGCTATGCAGAGCCATATTGAAAAAAAATGGAAATATGAGATTTTTTAATAATATCGAATATATTAAACATGTTATAGTATAAATTGTCTGGTAATCGTTTTGGCCATAAATATGCAAATATCCAGTATAGAGTGAGAAATATATTTTATTTTTGTTTTTGAACGGAGTAAAAAATGAGAAATGACGTACTGTTAATTGATTTTATGACTATGCGTATTTTTCAATATCTCGTAAATATATTTTTTTAAATTTATTACACAATTTTAATTTTGAACCCGTTAATTAAATATTAGCTTAACAATTTTTTTTCGAAATATATTTGGAATTTTTTTCCGAATTCGAAATAAAGTAAAAAACTCGTGTGCATACCTACTCGAACGCGATTTTACCAGTGGACTGCTGACTTCCTTGCAAGTATTTAAAAGCGTAGTTTACTATAGAATGAGCATATCGGTTGAATTACTTATATTAATATAGTTACACGATACGTATATGTGTAATTATATTTAAATGTTTTAGTGTACACAGTTTTTTAAATTACAAGTTGTTATATTGATTGTATAAATGATTAATTTATTTAAACGTGAAATATTTGATACGTTTAGAATACGATTCGTTATTATTTATTTCGCTATTAATTTATTTCTTCTAGTCGTATTAGTTCCAAAATTAATTTACGAAAATATAACGTGGTTGCATCGTACGCTATAACTTCATTTTTATTTAGAGTTCAAAAATATTATAATATAATTTTTTTTGGAGAGCGAGTTTTTTTATTACTATTAATTAGCTAGATAATACTACTCTAAATATACGTTATACATTGTACACAAGAAATTGAAGAATGTGATTGGTGGCCGCTGGCTGTTTAAAAGTGGTTGCAAATAAAGTTGTATGCTGAATCGTCAATCGTTAATGATACGTTGTCGATTCTATATATATAGAATATACACAAATACATATTCCATTATTTAATATAATCTTTTAGAAAGTGGGGTTTTTAGATAATACCACGCTAAATATACGTTATATATACTAGACAAGAAATTGAAGAACGTGATTGAAACAGCTGATGGCTGTTTATGAGTGGTTGCAAATAAGATGTATACCACATTGTAAATCGTTAACAACACGTCGATTATATATACATATTACAAGAGCAAATAGAGAAATTTTAAGTATTATATATATATATATAATTTTTTTTCAAATTACGATCGACGGTGCTTTACGACTTACTTGAGTATCACTTCCAAGAAAAGTGGTAAAAAAAGTAGAAACGCTTATAAGGCTTTTATAATGGTTTCTAAAATTACGTAAAATAATAATTATAGAAGAGTGCGTATACCCAATGGATAAAGAACTTATTGAAAAATAACGAATAATCGCCAACAAAATATACATTCCGAAAAGATTTAAAGTTGAATTTAAGTTACTTATGGATAAGTTCAATTTAAATTTAATATCTAGACAATGAACTGATAAAGAACAGATGATGTTCATCCATGCGTTGCGTGTCTTGGTCAGAGAGAGAATACAAAGTACATTAGCATCTTTATCTCACGCCTAGTAGTAAATTTACTCGTGAACTTTAATCTATTTGATAATGAAATATAAGATATTTTACAATATGTCGTGTCAATTTTTAACGGACGAGATTACGGAAATATTAATCGATAAACATAGTATGTAAATGTATTCATTTTTGATCAAATTTAATATTGGTGTTAACGGTGAGTTTTAGAATAAACGAATAATTAACCGACGGCAATTTGTTATTTTTTCATTTGAACGCCAATTTTATCTCGAACAATACGAGCTAGAACAGATTTTTGATTTGACGAATTGGGATTACAGCTGATTGCCGGTCGAATTTCGTTCGTATAATTTTGGATTTCGTTAAAATATATTAAATGTTATATTAAATAAATATAAATAGGATTTTTAATCCCTTATTTTCAAGCTTATATTCAATATATATCTAATAATCTAATACCTTTAAAGGAGCAATTCTTGTATATATATATATAATCTGAATCTCGGAAACGGCTTCAACGATTTTTATGAAATTTAGTATGCAAAGGGTTTGGAGGGCAATAAATCGATCTAGCTAGGTTTAATTTTTAGAAAACGTCGTTTTATCTGTGTTTTCAGGCAATGAAAAACGTATTATGTAATAATATTATAATATTATTATTAGAATACGAAGGTAAATTTCTAATGTTAAACTAATTGTGCTCGTGATTTTTTATTTAAATAACCTGTTCATATTTTTTTATTATTATGTTGGTAAGATCGAAAAATGCTATCTATATTTCATCAGTAAGTAATTCGTATTTAAATATGATTTCCACAAAACACGATTTACCAAAAAAAAAATACCGAGCAAAGCTCGGTCACCCGATATTGTTTTATAATAAATGTAAGCGTCACTTCAAAGTTACGTAATAAATTACAATTTTCTATTTGTTTATCTATTTGTTTACTATATTTTCCTTATCTCATTACGGTCATTAGAATATGCAAGTTTCTTTACTCTTCCCTGATCTAATTGGGCCACATAGCTTTAGACGGCGATGATAAATTAAAAGCGAAAAAACGATCTGGAGATTGAGTTTGAAACTTTGTACTAGCTTAAGTGCGTTAGAAATTATAATCGACACTGTCACGTGATAATATCGTCATGTATCCGTTTATTAATATAATAATAATATTATTATTATTATTATAAACCATTAATAATTATGTATTATAATTATTATAAATCATTAATAATAATCATATCAACGGTAATTATCGTGCGTGTTATACACGCGAAGTAAAAAAGCATTTATTCGTATACTGATTTGTCATAGACGTACTGATTAAATATTACCAATCAATATATTTTCAGACAAATAATATATTTTATTTTCGACCATTAGAAATTTGTAATAGTTAATACATATTTTCTTACTTGTAGAGATGTGTTTTGTCTAGAATGTACCCGCAAATGATTGAACCTCCGAGACCACATAATACCAATGTGAGACCAATACGTCCGACGTCTTCTTCGTGACCCTGAATTCGAATAATAAATGCGCCGTAGATAATTATTAACGTCGAGTTTACTCACCGGGAAATAGAGTAAAATAAATTGGTTAAGCAAAGTAGATATGGCGAAAAAAGCGCCGACATTGATACCGTAGGATACGAGTAATAAAATATATCCGTTGTTTTTCAGTAATTCCTTAACCGAGCTCATAAATATGTCTTCCAGTATCGCTGGGTCGTCTCTTTTTTTTCGTTGCGCTATTTGAGCGTAACTTGGCGCCATCAGTGGTTCGGCTTGTATAACTGTAATTGCGTAAAGCACATTTTGTTCATAAAATAAAACTAACTAACGGTCTAGTTCATATCGAAATGATTTCAGTGTGAGTACCATGGAATGTTTTGACATATATGTGGGCGTCATCGAGAAACCTAATTTTTATTCGAGTGTTTGGCACGTTATCTAATACTTACTCCACAAGACTAAAAAAAATATTGCGGTGTTCACGGTAGCGAAAGATACAAACATTATCCATAAATCATTTCCTATGTCATTTAAGTCATCGCTATCGTGCACTATCATCGGTGGTATTAGAAACCCAAGTGCCGCTCCCAGCTGAAAAATTCAGGCGATCGATTAAAATATGTTTAAACCATAATCGTAGTCGTGAATTAGAATATCGCGTTTGTAAATAAAAATTTGAAAATTATAACGAACACGAAACTGTAAATTGTAGGTTAAATGAACGCGTAATTATTTTTTAAATTATTCGTGGATTATTTAATAATTACGTATAAAATGTTATTGTGACAATATTACGTATACGAAGATAGATTTTTAAAATCATATCTAATATATATATATATATATTTTTTTTTGTATAACTCGTAAGTGTCAAGTTTCGTTAAACAAGTAATAAACAAGAACAGTATTATTGTCGAAATTATATTTTTTAAATAACTTGTACTTTTATTTACTTATCGAATGGTAAATTAAAAATATTAGTTAAGATAAATTGTTTGCATTTTAATGATTACTCAAAGGGTATTAAAAATATTTTAAAATGAACATATTAAGTCAAGTATTAAAATAACTAAATAAAGGGGTTTTATTGAAGAACTTCATTTAAGTATTATATAATACATAATTGATAAAGTGAAGATTGTTATTAATATTGATTTGATGTATTTACATATGCAAACGACGTTGACACATAATTGAATAATATTTCGATAAGTAGGTATCATGTGCACAACTAAGTGTGAAACTGTAGGTAATTGTGCAGTTTGTCTATTTGAAATTTAATTGTCGCTTAAAAAAATGAATATGGTAAAGTATATAATTAGCTGAAAATCCATTAAATAGATAAATAAAATTTTACTAAAAAAATACGCACAATTTCGTATAATATTTGTGTAAACTAATTGACGATATAGGTTAATAATATATTTTCAGCAAATTACATTTTTATCGTTTTGATATACTTTTCAAAATGAAAATTTAAAAATCGTATTTATTTGGAAATTTGCGCGTTAAATAACAGCAGGTTACGGAAACAAAAATACGTTGACTACCTATTTTAATTAAGAACGAATTTAAGAATTTTTACTTGTCAGTTTTGATTATTTGCTCAAAAGATAAAAATATTGTAACTAAAAATATAATACGTTAATGTTCAAAATGATTATTAGACCAACGAATATTCGATACTTCAGATAACCACGTACATATTAGGTATGCTATAAATAATTTGTAGTATAACGCGTGATTTATTATTTGCGTGACAAATCACATAATTTGTAGATACCGTTATTTCGTAAGTATAAAAAAAGATTTAATAATAATTGTAGGAATAATTATTATAATACGATTAGTACGCCGTAGTTATCTAATATAAATCCCAAGGTTAAATATTTTGTATATATATTTTAAAAATATGATCGCAAGTTCAATGTTGTGTTCGCTTTCAATGTTTAGGTAAATAAATTGATGAATGGTGACAACATTGCAATTCATTGTGTCAGCAATGTGATAAACGAGTTTGGACCCCGACCTCAACTAAAATAATTTATTACTACCACATTCATAGTAAATTCGAGGTAAATCGCTATTATATTAATCTATATTAATTGGTTAAACGAAAATTAATCGATTTGTAAATATAGATGTAAATATAATCTTTCATAAGAAATTCGTATTGTAACGGGATACAATTAAAGTGAAGTTGTACAGGTAATCACAATATAGTGTCAACTAATATGACGAATATAATATTACTGCTAACTTCGATTATTTTAATTGATGTAACTGTGTAACAATGTAAACTGTGTATTCGGTTTTGTAATTTTTTTCCGTTCATATGGAATTGAATAATGTCATTTACGCGATGAACGAAGTATTATATTATCTGAACTATAGATAGTAATAAAAATTGACGAGTATTACGAGAAATGTTCACGAAATTATTATAATCACACATTCGTAGAATTGTCGACGAAAGTCAACAATATTATTTTGTTTGGCTATTTGTTATATAGTATAGGTATCTTGGTAAGGTAAATTATCAGTTATAACTGGTAAAATGTTGTGGTGTCTTGTGATCCATAACAACCAATCATTATTAAAAATTTGAATTGTTATCGGCGTTTAAATTGTGAAAATTATAAAAGAGCAATTCTGCTAACTAAAAAACAAGCGTTCCACAAGGAAATTTACTTCATCGTAACGTGGGGATTCACGCCTAATCATCGCTTTCACATTTATATTAAATATTATATTCATAATTCATACATATTCAACAAACAACATTTTTGTTTATTTCACAGGTGAAACGTTAATTATTAGTCTACTAAGTATCTCATTTTTCTTAACTACAAAACATTTATTCTAAAATATAGATTGCGAAATTCAGGTTTTAATTCAATTCTAATTAACTTCAACTTTGTTTCGACTACGAGTAAAATTCGGCAACCAATTTGTTAAAAGTCGTTTTCTTTATATTATAATTCAATGTTTCAAATTCATGTATATCGACAGTAACAACGCATAATCATGGAGAAATGTGCAAAACCATATTCGAAAAAAATGATTTTGGTCATATGCCCTAGTTTTTCAGTACAAAAAAATAAATAGTCAGTGTACGTAAAAAAAATTTATAGCGGAGGGACGTAGTTCTTCTGCGTATTTTCCTTACAAAATTCCAACACTGGTATAATATTACGTTACTTGTATCGAAACGATTTAATAACGTAATAATTGCTTTTTAGGTCTCGTCACATTACCGAGCACGCATATAGGCAACCAAACATGCATTTGTACACATTTTTCGCTTTTCGTTGTTATTTTTTTTTATAGATACGGAATACACGTACCGGTTATGTCTATTAAAATTCGGTAGTTTTTTTGCCGTGGTCTCATCTCCAAATGCTCTCCCCCCTATCAATGGTTTGATATAAATGGACCTAATTTAACAATATATTTAACGGTATGAGATGTAACATACCCGTTACGAGGGCAATGTCGTTAACAAATTATGAACGAATATTGGTAGCATCCTGTCAAATGAAACTTTATCAAAATAATACTACATAATACACTAGAAGATAATACATATTATATACACGCGTAAAAGTTGAGACATGTTTTACGTTACACGTATATTTTTAACTTTAAGTTGATCCACTTTTCGTCAAACAGGATGTTATTGTTCTTGCGATCACATAATATTCGTGCTTAAGTGGACGAGTAGTGTTTAATAATAAGGCGCGGTGTTTTGTTGGGTGGAAAATCTAATTTATATTAAATTGACGCTTTCAGAGATAATTATTATACAAGTATACGACAGACGTTATACTGTAATAATTACTCCTTATGTATATTGCGGTTCATTTGTTTATATTTTATACAGTATATCAGTATAGAGATTTTCAAGAATACAAATAAATACGATTGTTTAATATTTTGGGAAAACTGACCACTTATAACTAAAATATATACAAATTCGTGTTAATTATAAATGAAATAACGTGCAAGTGGTGTTTTTTTAAAATTGAAACGACGTACTTGTGTAGTATCACTTTTAGATTTACATTAAGATTTTCCACGTCGAATCGAAAAACATCATTATATTAAAAATACGTTATTTATTTTTTAGTATTAAATAAAAATATTCTACGGATATAATAAATGATGTTAATGATTTTTTTATTACCTATTCGTCAAAATGTTTAGATTTTATTGATGTAAGAATTAATCGTATCCACAAACTGGATTAACAAATGGTTTAAAATACACGATTATTTACTTCATTTCCTTTAAATTCGCCATTTGTTGCACGTTATCATCCAACATTATACTATTGTTATGGAGTGAATATATAAATTGAAGCGTGGCCAACGATTTTATATCTTTTAAACAAAAATATAGCGATCATTTAAATAAATTTAGTTTTTATTATTTATACGTATTCGTTTAATATAATGACGTTAATAGATAGTGTTAATAAGTATACCTAGTTCGTTAAACTTAACTAAAATTTAATGTTAAAATTCACGAATTGGGCAAAACATAATAAAAATCTGTCCACATACACGAATTCTATTGAACGAAATAATATAAAATAGATCGTTTATATAATTTTAATAGAATACAACAACATTTGGAACATGATGGGGAAATTACGTGGGTAATGATCGTGGAAAATTATTTAGATATACGTAATATTTACAATTATCGTGAATAAATAATATAACGTAGTGGGATGATAAAGAATTTAGGATATGTGTTTAATTTAACTTAAGGATTTCGATACGAAAATAAGATATACCTATATAGTTTTATGTCCGTCTTATACGTGAAATTACAGAATAGGTCTAGAAATTGTTAAATCGATGGAACTCCGATTCAATTCAATATAAAGGTATTATTTTTGAAAGAAACACTTATATATTGCGGTTATTCGAATATTTTGTTTCGTTAGTAATTAATTTCGATTAAAGTCAAACATTTTTTAAATGTGAGTGAATGCATTGATGATCGAAATATTCGTATCAATTTAAAAATAGTATAATTATCCACATACGAATGAGTCAAACAAGATATAGTTCTAATTTCGAGAATACTGATTTGAATATTATGTGTTATGATGTTAATCTTCGTGCGAGACCGGATGGTGGGCAGAGAAAATACATATTTAGGTCAAGGCACTTATGGATTTGGCCTCAGTCATGTTTAGGTATTTACCTGATTGCCAAATACTCCTAAAGAACAAGCCGTGGATACTTCAGTCGCTCCAAACCAAACCGCGGCTAGCCTGGATGGCAAACTCAGAATGAACGCTTGTGAACAAGCCACCAAACCTTGTCCCAGCAACGTCATCAGAAACCGGCCTGGCACAGCCGAAAAAACCTTTATCCACGCACCTAAGCACGTGCCGGCAGCACCAATTACCATCGTCACTTTAAGTCCCTAAAATATAATTATAATGTAAAACACGTATAGATATGCGTATATTCACAAACACGTCATGTGTAACGTGTTATGATTACTTTCAAACGTCGATTACGTTATTCCGTTTATTTTAATTATTGTATTAGTTATAGTTAGTTTAATTCATACATGCAATTGAACGAAACCGATTAGATTTCTTCTAATAAAATTTATTAATCTATAGTGGTGACGGGAAAGTTCCTTTCAAAAATAAATCGGTTCATATTGAAGTTCAAGACACTTAAAATTAACTAGTTCAAGTTCTAGTTCGAGGATTTCAAAATAAACTAGTTCAAGTTCAAGTTCATTAAACAGTAATAAGAGTAAATTATATTGTCGATATAAAAATATAAATGATAAAATTAACTTTTTTGACTTAAGCGCAGATATTATCATAAGTAAAGTTTTTAAGATTTAAAAAATGTATTCAGCAAACGACTCTTTCACACTATATATCATTTATTATTAAGAAATTACCATTTTAAATTAATTTTAAACAAACGGCTAATACATTAAATTTTATGACAGAATTTACTAGGTAGAGCATATAGTGGATAAAAAATATAATGCTTTAAATATGCGGTATTTTTAAGTATTCTGTCTAATTAATGAAGTGTTACAAATTAATAAAAATAATTAAATAACTTAACGCCCTTCCGTGGAAACGTTTCGTTTCTTTGATAAAAATACGTTACGCTTGTCAGACAATACTTAACACTCTGATGTGTAATATAAAATAATAATAGTTAATAACGTATAATCTATGGGTTATAATTATAATAGTTGACTTTTCAACGAACGAACTTTCCCGTTCATAATAAAGTAGAATTTAAATTAGAATCGAGTTTATTTTTTGAAAATGAAACGAGTTCTTTTCCATCGCTAATATACAGTACACGTATAATACCTTATACATGATAAAACAATTTAATTTATATTAAGGGAATAATTGGAAAATAGTGTGATTTTTAAGCGGATAAATTTGAAATTTGTTACAACAAACAGTGATGTCGACAGGAATTTTTGAAAGAAGGTTGTTTTTATGGGGGAAGTCATTGTTCTAATAAGATAATTTAACAAATGCAGTGAGTAGGTGTTGTATGAGTGGGATATTTAATCATAGATTTATATTTGTATTATTTGAATGAAACGAGAAATTATATGTATTTAACCTATACGAATATATTGGTGTAAGAATAACACTTAAAACTTACGAATTTCGCTGTGAATGATATTCCATAGGTAATGACATTTTTTTAATTAGTCGATTTTTACGAATTTTGTAATTTAAACTTCTATTCAATTTTCAATTCCTAAATACAAATATTGCCCGTGTTTAGAGTTTATAAAGAAAAAATTCGTCATTTCTTTCGAAAATTCTCTAATTCACAAGATATTTGAAATTAATTAAACGTTAAGTGAAAATAAATCGTGATTAACGATTTAATAAAAACGTTTAATTGTCAGGATAACATACGAAAGACCTTATATTAAATTTTCAGGTTTTTGGTCATAAGTGTTGAAATGTTATAAATTAAAATAAAAGATTGGATATTATTTATAATTTTTTATATTCAGCTGAAAATTATCGACGTTTTGAAGAACAAGTATTACTTTAAATTTTTTTTTTCGAAAATTGTTAAACGTATCAAATAAAATACCAACAAGTTAAGATTTTCTACTTGAAAATAGGGTTGAACTTAACACATTTAATACACGGAAAAGTGTTTTCAGACAAAAATAAACAAATCGTTTGAAAACCAATTTATTCTTCGATTTGCCTAGAATTTAAAATAAGCGTAAACAATTATTATTTATAAGTATTTGACTATAAAATACGTCATATTAATAATAAAAAGAAATACAATTTTTTAGAGTTTTTGCCAACAACATTTCTTCATGTATCATACACTTCCCACAAGAACTTGGAAGAGCTAAGTTAAAATAAAACGATCCTGTTTAGCAAAGAAATCTATAATTTAATTAAGCCCATTTATTTCATACCGTCTAATAAGTAAGTTTAATAGGTAGGTTCCGTTAGTGTACGTCAACAATATAAAAAAGTAAAATTATAAACTAATATATACACACACACACGATAAAAGCGAATTCCTACGTCTAACTATTCACAGAATTAATATTCGTTGTCCTCCCAACGATTACGTGTCCTTGTTCTTGGTACGCTGGACCGCTCTAGTTTTACGGAATATAGACACGCGTTTAATCTATCCTTTCTGTTCAACCTTTCAGCCAAAATATTTTTTTCACATTTCTATTCCATACAACTTTCAATGTATCATTTCGCTCTACTCGTTTCTCTGTCCGCTTTTCATAGTCGTCGTTAATTTACTCTATTCGTTTTGTTTTTAGTTCATTCGACGCAGGCCACGAATAACGTCGCTTTAATCTATTTATAATAATTCGAAATTGATTACTTGTTTCTTGAGTAATTATTAAAAAAAAAGAAAAAAAACCACTAAATTACTCTCTTCCTTTTGGAATCTAATACATAAATCGATTAAAATCTATTGTTTGACAAATTTAGATTTACTGTCCATATACGCCTTTATTTATTTGACTCACGATTAAGTACAGCGAGTAATTAAAAAAGGTTAAGAATAAACAAACGAATAAACGACGACGGTAAAAAAATGGAGTTTGAAACGCCCCCTTTCCCCTACTCTATGACCGTACTACCGACGGAGTCGAGAAGACAAATAACGAAATATCTGGGACCCGGACGCGACGGTGTTCCAACATCCCGAATTGCTAGCCCGCCGTTCCGAGGGAGGGGGTGGGAAGAGGCACAACTATATAAGGTGCACTAACCAGTCGGTCGAGAACCCAGGACGCCGGTACGACTAGAGGCACGTACATGATCATGTATATGGTGGACGTGGTGTCTATGGCGAAATTAGAGACGCCGTAAAACTTGCCCGTGATGTTGGATATGATGCTGTACTGTATCCAGTGGATCGCGTTCGACATCGAGTACACCATGAACACCGCCAATATTATCCATCGAGCTTTGTACAGTTTCAAGTTCTGCTGGTTGGCCTTGGCGGCGGCGGTGGCGGACGGTAGTTGTTGCTGCAGTTCAAGACCGTCCTCCACTTTTTGCATAACCGAAGCGAAATCAGCCATCGCAGTGTACGGTTGTGCGAGACTCGATTGTGTCGCATTAACTCGAATGCGGTGGTGCGTCGATATTTGTCGCGTCTGGATGTTTGAAAAGGTCGTCACCATCACGGTCGGCCAACGTACCAATTATTTATAATCTGCTCAACAGAGGGGGATCCGGTTGAGATTTCATGTCTAATCCGGTCGATAGTTTAATAAAAAAAAAAATTTAATAAAATAGGACACGACGATATATTTATTCACAATAGTTTATTTTTGAGCAACTAGCGCGTGCATAGGCATCGAAAAAAAAGTTAATTCAATTGATAGTGCGCGCGTGCGCGTACACACACACGCACACACGCACGCACGCATACAAAAGCAAACGCGTGCGCGCATACACACACACACACACACACACACACATAATAAAAAATGTATGGAAATTATAAAAAGTCGTACATTGGCAAATTGTCATATCAGTATACGATTGATTTTACGCGAAAGGAAATTACATGGAACGTTTCAATTTTCGTGTTTAATTGTTTTCCGTACTTGACGTGATTGGGCAATAGCCATTTAAATTCGAAACGTCGTGTTCGATTCAGATTTTCATTTGAAAAACGATTTCACGTTGTTATATTTCAACCTTCGCGATAGTTTCCACGATATTATTTCGAAAATATTGATTTTTATATTAATTTCGGTACATTCAGGATTCATTTGCTATTTGATTAGAAATTGCGTTGAATGAATGTCAGTGTTGTAATAACATTTTGATATAAATCGAACCGAACTTGTATTATTAATTAGAAATCTACACGAAATATTAATTTTTAATTGACACGATTTTGATTAAACTTAAACAGTTAAACATTTTTTGTCTACCAACTAATTATAATTTACGTTTAATAAATAAATATTTTAAGATTATCTCGTACATATGTCATAACACAATATTTTAGTTTTAATATCATTATTATTTATTCAATTTCATATTATAATAACGGTTGTTTTGAAAATATATATTAAAGAAATACGAATATATTGTAAGCCCGAGATTGTAAACTTAAGCAAACAAATAGACATATTTTTTGAATTTACGTTATCAGACAGCAATAGATAGCGCCACGTCAATTACTGAATTTAATAATTTAAAAAGTGTATGGAAGTATAAAAATATAAATATAACTGGAAAGTGCGAAATTATAATAAAACGAATTATCGTGAACGCATTAACATAAACGGAACAATTATTAGTTGTATATGTTGGTCGATATTAATTTTATTATTTGACAACGACGATAGTCTTTTGGGTATGGAAAATGTTTCCGGTATTTCAATTTCTATTTTAAAGGGTCTATTTAAAGCTACTTTATGACAAATATATACCGGAAATACCGAAACAAAGCTGAATAAAACATGTTTACTAAAATGTTTAATAATAATGTCGTTATTTTATTATGGCTAACCACAATTGTCTGTACGCGGTATACTGCAATTTACAATTAAATGTCGATTTATATGTAATTATTTGGAGAGTATTAATCACAGAAATTTTGAATTATCACTGGCTGTATATTTTACATAATATATGC
The DNA here is from genome assembly GCA_025469175.1 of Geopemphigus sp. TES_GeoC_2020. Lineage (NCBI taxonomy): Eukaryota > Metazoa > Arthropoda > Insecta > Hemiptera > Aphididae > Geopemphigus > Geopemphigus sp. TES_GeoC_2020. The sequence continues at coordinate 9,474 of JAIPRN010000883.1, read as the reverse complement.
GCATAATAATAATCATAATTTCACATAATTAGTGAACTCCCGGCAATACGACAAACGTTTTGCAGGGTGGTGTTGGACTAACGAATTTGTGGGATTATCGAGTACAAAGGAGCCTAAGACTCCCTATAGAACGAACTTTTTTGAAAAAGAGTACCTTGTAATCCGACAAATTACAAATCGAAGATTTTATTTGAACTAAAAATTATACTACTTTTATGTACGAACAACAGTGATAGGCATGTCAGATTACAGGGGGCGCCGGATTATTGGTGGTCCACTACATAGAGTGACATTGACGTGATATAATATATACGATATACGACCATAGCATAATTTTTTTATCGGTGTTTGTTCTTTCTGTAAAATTCTGTATTATGATGTCGTGTTAAATTTTTCCGTTCTCTTAGGTTTTTCGATTCAAAATGATGTAAAATATTAGTAAAAGTTGAAAAAAATCGTATTTAACGTCCAACATTTAATAACAAAGATATATATATATATATTATTTTTGTATCTTATAAAATAACCGTAGCCCTGTTGTACAAATAAAAGGCTCAGATTAATTATGCGAAATGTAAATACTAAATTTCTTAATGAATTGCGGGACAATGTGCTGTCCGGTCCCAGAAAAACAATTTGTTTTATCCACCCCATGTTCGGAATTCCATGTACGTAATTTTAAATAAACAGGTATTGTTCGAAACGGACTTCATAAATTGTTAAGTATGTGTTGTCTTGTAGGTATTAAAAATATTATGTAGATATGGTAAGAATTCAACGAAATGTCTAATGTTGGCTACGTATACCTGACTTACCACGGAGATTTGGTACTTCGGGATACCCATATTTTCCAAAAGTACTTCTTTAAAACATTTTACACGCACGCATGCAGCATTTACAAATCGTCTTAATTCCATTTTTAATTTAATTTTTAAATTTTCTGTTAAGAGCATGTGTATTTTAATATTCCTGTCGTGTCTGTCCGTCGTTTTTACAATTCGTTGCTACGGTTATTGATATTGATAACATTACGCGTGTTCAACACATTTATAGATACTGCAATATCGAAATTAATATTATAAGCTATGTGATTATAATTTTATGGCTTATTTCGATTTTTAATTTTCCTTTGTTTTTTCAAAAAAGTAATTTACTCGAAAAAGAACTATTTATTTTTAATTTTAAAAAGAAAATTATAAAAATAAACGCGATGTTGGTTGAAGTGGATGGATCACTTAATCGAGTATTTTTGAGTCGTTTCTAAAATTATTATGTATTTTATTTGAAAGTTGTGTATTGCATTTGATGATTTTGACCGAAACTTTGTTAAAAAAATTATGTTTTTCTTATGTAATTTTTTAGAATTTAAAACCTTTAAAAAGACATTCTTGGAACTTAACGCGTTTAAGAATTTATGAAAATGTTAAGTTTAAACTTTCCTGGAAAAATATCCGATAAAGTAACATATTTTAATTTGTATCGTGTTGGTAAATATTATTCGTACAGCGATCGCGTTAATTGATTCGCACAAAATCCGTGTAAGACTTATTCCGATTGCGTATCGTAAGCTTTTATAAGCAAAACAATTATTTTCAAGACGAGATATTAAATACGAATTTTGTTTGATTTGTGGTATTTTTAGATAAAGTTTTCACAAAAAACGATTAGAAACAATATAGTAGGTAATCCTTCTTTATTCCGCGGGATGTATGTAATGAGAGCTCATAATAAAGCACAGCATACATATGTATAATGTATTTTTATAAAACGGAGAATTAGAAAAAATAAATTATGAGCCAGTGTTAGGAAGACTAGGAGTATATTTTCGAATTGTATCGCCACGCATGTGCAAAATCATTTACTCACCCGCGCAGTCTATTTATATTAGGGTTTTTTTCGGAGATTTGACAAGAACTTTTGTTTTGCTCAATATTTGTACGTTTTGTATGATTATTCAATTTTTAGTTGTCCGCGTCGAATCGAAGACTACTTAAAATTTATACGTACGAAATGACCATTTTGATTTGGAACAAAAATGCGAAAACAATTTTTCATTTTCTATTTCGATTTCTGTATAATTCGAATCGAATAACAAATACGTTTAATATAGTGTCAAAGCTTCACGATTATTTTTTTTATTATTATTGAAAAAACAAAAGAAAACTCTAAAATATTTAATAGAACAAAATTCATTGCATTAGTTGGATCTCTTTGTGGCACCCTGTATATATATATATCGTGCGTCTGCTATTATATAAGGAATACGTCTTGGAGTTTGATTAAATGATGTGTCGTCATCCGTGTAGGTGGCAATAAAATGCGCAATATATGTGTATATATTATTCAAAGTTCGGTTTTCGTGAATATGCGCGCACGGTACTATTTGAGTTATTCAAACATTCTGGAGATTCCTGGACCGAGACAATTTTAATATACATCCACACCTTTGGAGATAATAAGGAATATATAATATAGACTATACTATAAATATATATATATATATATATATATATTACGGTCATGTGTTCGTTCGGAATCCCATTCGTCTTTTACTCTGAGCTCTTTCGTGTGCGTGTGTGTATAACTTTTCTGCCGCTATCGCAGACCTTACGTCGTACATATATACCTATATAATTTATTATTACACTGAAGCGACAGAAGCGCGCTATATAATATATATATTAATACAACACGTTACGTTAACGTGACATCGGTATGATGTAGTCGAATGTGTTTATAAATAATTATTATTAGTTACTTCCGTAATAAGTTCATTCATAGGCGCAAAAAGTTTAATTGGCTTGGTGGCCAGCAAAGTTTCCCTCAAATATCCGACAATGTCGACGAAACACAAGACTTCTCGGAATAAATTCGTCAAAAATTTTAAGATAAAGTGATCTGCACTAAGATAATAAGGAAGTAGATTATATAATACACGGCAATGGGGCAAAAATATAAATTAAAAACTGATTTTATAGATAAAATGATATAATTACGGCGCAAAAATGGTCTTATCACGCGAGAAATGTAAGAACGTACATTTTTACGGATCGTTTAGTACGTTATGTCGTAATAATGAAACATTTTGATCGACAATCAGATTTTTATTTTCAACATCAACGCAACAAAAAAAAAAAAAATGACAAAACTACAAACATCTAATATCCGATTAACAAGGTTAAAAAAGACACTCGCGGTAAAAAGGAATCGCCTCTGAATGACAGTTACAAAATATGAAGCCACGTTAAAACGAATAATACACGCACACATTGTTATGTATCGACGACCATTGATCAATTTTCAAATCGTGGAAAAAATAAGATTAAACATCGTATTCGATGAAACAGCTGTATTTCAGAAGGATTTTGATAAATATCCCACATTCCTCTAAGCGCCCTCGTCCATATTTTCGCCAATGAGTATATCACAATAATGTGTATGTAATGATATCGTTTCTTATACACGACCATATTTATGTTTCAGTTATATTCAATACACCTTACGACAATTCGTTTGAGCTAAGAATTAACGAGCGTTTTTTATTTCGAAAAATCGCAAAATTTATATATATATATATATATATATATACGCAGTATCTCACGGAGATCTAACTAATGCAATGAGTATTGTTCTATTCAATATTTGTTTGAATAAATTTATAATAATAATTAATAATTCAATATTGAGTTTTGTTTCGTTACTTTAATAATAATAATTCGTATATTTATAATCATGACGACTGATTTATATGGCGTAAACAAGCATAAAACAACGTCGTGTTTTATTACCTAATTTTTATTTTTAAAGTATAAACCGGATCTGTCGAGAATAAAAACGACACACGGTAATTTTATTATGGACGTGAACAAGCTCAATATGGTGATAGCGGTGATCGAAAACGGGCTGCATGACCAATCCAGACCGTGGCACGTATTGTTCGGCTGGGCCGAAGACTGGACAGGGGTGAACCGGTTCAAATTGTTTGTGTTCGTCACGCTCGGCATTTCGTTCTATTTGATTCTCGGGCACGGGGCGGCCGTGTTCAGTAACGTAGTCGGCTTCGCGTATCCGGCGTACGCGACGTTGACGTTGGCGGACAGGACGCACCAGACGCGGCGGCCAAGCGCTAAACGTCACGTCACCGATGCCGTCGTGGTAACCAAAAGGGAAATCAACAGATGGTACACGTATTGGCTGACATTTGTCGTCATACTGATCGCGGAAAACCATTGCGGGTTCGTCCTGAGGCTGATACCTTTTTACCGGCTCTTAAAAACGCTGTTTCTGGCCTGGTGCTCGGCACCGATTAAGAAAAACGGCGCGTCCGTAGTTTACTCCAACGTTATATATCCTTATTTTGGCAACGATAACCGCGTCTCGTGATACGACGACACCGGGTATTTTACGTATTTGGGTGGCCCCTCCTCCATCATCGCCCCCTCCCCTCCCATAAGGAGTAGACGAATAAAAACAAAATTAATTCGGCTACTTTCGATCGCGCTGTTTCAAATATTCGAGATACAATTTTCAAACGGTTGGTGATAAATTATCATCGAATCATTTTCTCAATACAACGGTGTCGATTGTGAGGCTTTCAAATTTAAAATAACTATACGACCCTAAAATGCCCGACTTCGGGGCTCGTTTGAAAGCAACGATTAATCGTCATATTCGAAAAATTAGGTCGAGATTAAGGTAATTTTTATGACGTGTGTACGTGTTTACGCGTTGACTAGAATAATTTGATTTTATGCATTATACGAAACGGTATTTAATAACATTTTAGTGTAAATAATATTAATACGTTTTATTTACAATATCGGAACGAATTTTGAATTCGATGTAACCATACTATTGGCTACATATCTACCATGCTGCCGTGTAATAAGCCGGAATAATACATGATAATGGCTACCTCGTGTTTTGCTGCGTAGTACATTGTGTACGCGAAATATAATAATTTCATACGCAGTATATGATACAGTTTCGATACACAATTGACGTCAGTACAGTTATGATAATCAAAAGTTGCTCGAAAGGGGTTGGTTATGGTCCGAGGGATCGATCCGGCCAATGAACGGCGACAAAATGGAGAACGTAACAGTGTAACGTTTCTATACGTAAAATAAACGGGCGCGAGTACACGTTTTACACAAGCGCACGTCGCTGCAGTGTCGTCTACTTGGACTATAATCACTATATTATCATCAGTGTATTGTCATATACACACACACATATTTATCATTTTGACGATGACTCGTAAGCTACTTGTCTAATAATTTAATGTTATTCAATTATTATACGATAATAATTAATCGAAATAGCCCGTAGTCTATATTTATTTAGAGAAATACAAACGATAATACGCTGTCCCGAAATCTGTTCTAAACAAAGTTGATGAAAAGGGTCGAGTTTAATATTTCCGGGGACGAAAAACGATTTAGTGGGCATCGAAATCGGGAACAACAATTTAGGATGACGCGCGTTTGGTCGAAAATGTTTGAGCACTATTTGTGGTTAACAGTAAGGTTTTCGCAATTGAACGACACTGTATAAATACACGTCGAATTTGTTTGGGCTAGTTAAACGACACATATCGCATATCGACATATCACCGTAATAACAACCACATGATATCATATTTGTCTATATTTTACTTTACATTCGAAACTTACAAAGTATAACGAAAAAGGACATATATATGTATGTATATGTGTAATTAGATATTTATTTACCAATATCGATTTTAATATTATTTGTTCATAATTTATAAAATCTATAAATATATATTTATACTCATGTGTATATGAATAGCGGTCAAAATGTTCAAATGATAGGAATTTTACCTATTGTTTTAGAATTATTAGTAATTGGATGGCAGAATCTTTTCCTATTTTGATTGTTTCAAGTATATATGAAACATAAAAACCATAACGACGTATTTCACGTAGAATTTTAGGTCATTTATTGGTTAATATTATTTATATTCGACAATAGTGAAGTAAAAGACGAATTTTTAATTTATTTACATAACTGGTGATATAATATTTTAACGAGTCCAATATCTGTATACTGCAAAGATGATTATAATAATACGATCATCAACGAAATAATATTTAAATCTATACGTCATATCGATATTGATGTGGAAAATTGGATATTTGTATACTGAAATTATAGCGAGAAATCATTAAATAATATCTGATTGCCTTGACAAACAATTACGACGATTTCTTGTTACAAATCGAAATTTCGATAAAAAAACATTACAACATGGTGCGTTGTTCTATTAGTGAAATGTACATTTTTCATTTAAGTACCCGATTTTCGATAATTACACTAATTTAGGAATCTAAATATATTCCTAAATTATAATAGATTAATTTTAACGATAGTAATAGGTTTTTTTATATTGTACTTTGTTATAATAATAAAAAAGGGTTAATTTGAATTTGCAGTGTTCTGGGGAAAATAGGCCGAGCATGTAGATTTCTATTGTCGAATTTCATTTTGAAGGGAATAGTCAAAAGAAAATCGGTGCTCGTTGAAACCAATACGAAAAATAATTCGTATTTTAACTCTGCAGATATACACTGAACTATACAACTATACTGGGGTAATATCGTTGTCTTTATTATCGAGCAACGTGCTTATTATTTAGATGTATTTACATCGATATATGAAAAATAACAGGTGTGTCATATTAACAACAAAATATATTTGTAATGAAACACACTTCTGTTACTGACGCAAACTTTAATATAATATACGGATTAAAAAATAGTTTCTTTTAAAAAAATACGATTATTTTCCTTTTCGTTTACGTGTTTCGGACTATCAAATAAAATTTCACGTTTTCTGATCGTATATTTCTTTCATTAGTTGATTAAATACATACCTAAATGCAATTTGAAAACATGCGAATTTATTAACTTTTAATAGCTACCTTCTTATAGGTTGATAATAATTGTGTAGTATTTTTTGTTTGTTTACATTTTCTGTATTGCTAAGGTACCTAATGAGTGAGTTATAGTGATTCGCGTACGAGTAGATAATATTTAGTTACATTAACGCGCGTATATTATATTAATAAACATCGAAGAAATCTTGATTCACGAATTTTCGAAGTGTTATATTCTACGGGACGAGTCGGAAAATTCAAATATTCATTGTTTCTACAATAGAATCGCGGAGTATACGAGTTGAAGTTTTAATTATAATTGGAAGTGTTTTGTTAACTTTTCCGGTAAAGTTCGAAAACTTTCGAACAACGTTCGAGTTTCAAATGTTTTGGGAGTTTTTGATCAGCAGAACTTCCCAATTGTTTCCGTACACATTCGAAGGGTGTGTTTTTAACGGGTGTTTTTTTTTATTCTCACTAAAATTGAATATATTCACAAAGCTAAAAAATAAATCTATTGTTTCAACCGAAACTACCGAACAAAAGAGTGTTATACCCGCCATTTTGTTATGCCCAGCGTGGAACTTTTAACTCCCCCTATTTTTAACCATCAGAAATTATATTCTAACAGAAAAAAGAATGTATGTCAATGGAGGGAAAATAACGTTTGGTCGATATATAGTACAAAAAACAGGGTACTTGGTACAAGAGTATGAACGTCCCGCAGAGAATAGTTCTTTCGAAACTATAATGTCCCCCTACATTCGATTAAAACTGGTCTTTTATGATATTTTGTGATTTCATAGTCGGTTTAATCTCGTACTTCCGTTTGAAATCTTGATAAACATCTGCTCAAATATCTTATGTAATTTTCAGAACGGATTAGTAGCTAGAATATAATAATAAAAACGAAACGTATACAAATTTTAATTATTTGATAAAAACTACGTAAAATATACATTAGGCTTTGTGCGTATGTGGTGTACACATATAACAATTGTTTATTTCTTGCATATAGTAGAAAACAAAATTAATTGATTTAATTCAAAGGGGGACGAAAACATACGATTTTAAATAAATTATTATTTATTTCGTAATATTTAGCGAGTCTGATTATACACACCTAGAGACATATTAAATAGTGTTACTCGCTAATACATTGTTAATTAATTCGCGTTGTTCCGAATTCACGTATATTATTTCTATTTATTTACAACGCATGGTTATCGAAACAAATCCAGTTGGCGTTTTACTCGCTATAGTCATTGAAGTAATTGAAATTCGTCCTGTTTCGTTTTAGCGTTTCAGAGAATTAGCGACGAAACTTCGCAAAATTAACGTCTATATTGTTTTTAATTATTTACGAACTATTCGTGGACATTTAAAATCATTACAATTCCGTTATCGCCCGACACTATCTTATTTAATTATATTTGTTTTATTCGTATTTCTGTATATGTGTATCTTTATATACGATTTTATGAATGTATATGCTCAAAATTGTCAATCGTAATGTCTTTGTAGAAATAGTTTTAATATTATAAATAATATTTGTGAAAAACAGTCTAAATAATTTCTCCGCCAAGTTTCCATTTTTTTAATTCGTATATCACGACGAGATTTAATTACAATGATTCTATAAAATGTGTGTGACGTAAAATATTAATTCACGCCACTCCAAGCGGAATATAATTCCGATTTAAATTCGAAAATTGCGGGGGCCGATTTAAACGATTTACATCGATATATTAATATGAACATTTATTACATACATCATTTATTATTGGTTCTCCATAATAATCATTACGTTAATCGTCATTAGTTCAGTTTTTAAAATTTTCGAGTATACCAATAACAAAACACGATTTTATGGATAAACGTTTCTCAAATTCTATTGGTAGGTGTCTGAACGCACTTAAATATTTAAAAACACCTTTTACATGCCATTTAAATATGTTATATATATATATAACGTTTACAAAATATCAAAATAAAAAATCTTGAAATTGTTTTCAACGGCAAATGATCATTTTGTTCACGGTTTGAATTTTGATGAAAAAGTCATAATATTTTCCATTTATTATTATCAAAAACTATTAACCATTTCGAGTTTAATAAAAAACCATCTCTCGCGCCCGATAACTTTGTAAGCGTGCTTGATAACTCGTCGAGCCAATTCGGCCATGGATTGTTATTATTATTTCGAGTCATTCGAGCATTTACCACCGCACTTCGCTGATCATTCGTCGTTGTTCGGTTCATTTTCGAATCTGAGCGTTTCAATTCCGTTTTCCGTGCTCTTATAACCGAATACGCCACCGTCGTCGTAATTTATCGCCGGATACGTATTATTCACGAACATGGCGTATTTTCGTGGCCCATGGTTGACGCGAAACGACATAATGCCGTGTAATGATTGAACGACGAAGGGATTTAAGGTTCGTATAATAATACAAAGCAATATTACGTCTTACACTGAGACGGCGTCGTCCGATAGTCGCGTGCACCAATAAGCCGTCGATTATTAAAGTTATTAAACAACGCAAGCGACCAGTGACATTAGCACACGTTAA
>JAIPRN010000882.1:49940-61773 GCA_025469175.1 Geopemphigus sp. TES_GeoC_2020 | reverse complement strand
CTATAAAAATATGAAAATTTTTAAATAAATACAAAAAAAAAAAAACGTTTTTTTCCGAAATACGCTAACACGCGTACGAGAAATAAAATACAAACGCGATTCGTTCGGTACAGAGCGACGTTGTACGACACCACGTCAATGGTCGACGATCGGTTGCGGCTTATACAATTGTTTCAAATGAGCCACCGCGTCCGACGAACCGACTGCGATCCCTGCACCGTCACCCGTCGGCTCGTCGTCCTCGCCGCCATTGTCCGGCACGTATCCGGGACTCATTTTCAACCGCCACGCGTTCAACCATTCCTTGGGCGTGCTGCCGCCGCCGGCGGCCGCGTGCCGTTTTTTCGTTGACGCGCCCGCCGCCACGGCGTTCGACCCGGCGCCGATCGGCAACGTGTTGGTCTGCGGACCGAGTTCCAGCTGAAACTGTACGTCCGCGTTCGGGCCAAGCCTGAAGCCTATGCCGAATCGCGAGTCCGTGCCTGCAAAATGCCCAGACACGTTATGGCGGTCGTGCGGCTTTTACCCGTCGCCGGCCGCACGACGTTTCCGAAAATCGTACCTTTCTTTATCGGCGGCAAGTTGCCGTAAACGACCGACAACAGCGACGGGATCTCCTCGGGCACTAAAATAGTCGCGTCGATTTCTGTAAAAGCACACACAAAACGAACGTTTATATTGTCACGCCGCGATTCAACTTTTATGAAACAGCCGGGACGACGACGGTGGTTCTTTCGGACGCGATGTTGGTTTTTTTCGAATACGTTTGCGACGAATTGAAACGTGCATATTTATTTATTACGGAGAAGCTCGGTACGTCGTGGGTAAAATATAATATAACAATATATAATATTATATATACAATATATAATCAACGTCGTATAATATATACTCAACCTTTTAAAAACTCGACGACCGTTTTAAACGTACGGAAATCGCGCACGCGTATCTCTAAGCGGACACCGAGGTTATAAAGACCACGAATGGAACCAAGGCTAAAATTCCTTTCGTTACGACACGGTTCGTGCTGTACGAAAAATACACGATGCGTAATACGATATTGGAAAGTACGTTGTCAACCGTTACTTCTACAAATATTGCGATAATAGAGCTTTGTGAAATTCCAATTCGTTGTTTTCGTGTTATTCCAAAACGATTTTTCGATCAGAAAAATAACGATTTTCGAAAATGAATGTACTTCGGTACAATATATACCGTATATTGTTGTTCGAATATCCATCGTTTTACTATGTTCGTAAATTTGTTTTCGAGAATATATTTACGTTTTTGGCATTTTAAATATAAACTCAAAACGCAAATAATCGACCTTTGGGTTTTCGAATAAACGAAAATTATAGGCTCCGAGGCAAATGAACGTAAATGTAAAGTCGTTAGTGTTTCGTGTAATCTCTCGTTATGACGTAATAATCCATAACAAATAATTATATAAATATATTTAATAATATCATCAACAACCGATTTTAATACGATATATGTAAAATATATTTAAATATATTGTAATAAATAAGTAATTAAATAATATAAAAATTTTACGTAAAATAATATATAAATTTCACACGTGTTTACGATTAGTGTTTGAAATAAATTCGTATAATTTTTATTTTGTATCGATTGCCTATTACCTATCAACGTTTATTTTCCGATGGATAATGTATGGAATCGCGGTGTATACCCGTAGCAATATATATTTATTGGTTCTTAACGGTGAAAATTATATAATTTTGTGTATTTTTCGCGTTTTTCGTCCGACACGATGTTCGAACAAATGAACAAACCGATTTTCGTCGAACAGAGAAAACGCTCACCAAATTACAAATATATTATCGAGGTCGGTGCAACGGTTAGACACATCTACGTCGAAAGTTCGACGTTTAAAAAATCCGTTAACGGTTCGTTGGATTTCGAACGACGTTTAATTACCGGTTGTAGTGTGTTTCGACCGGAGTAAAAATTTTTTGGAAAATACTTCGACCGACTATCACTTAAATATATTACGTTATGGATCACGGTCAAGATCGAAGTGCGTGTACGTATACGTTTGTTCGACGTCTATTTAATATACGGTTTTTATAGCGTTCGCACGTACGTTTTTTTAACGACACTGAACGGGGGGTCCTCAATTGTGGGCCGTCGATTTCTATAATTTTTAAATATAAATTCTATTTAAAATTCTAATTACGAACCCGAAATACCAGATCGTGGACAAAAAGAAAGTTGTAAACACGGATTAACCGCGCGTTTCTTGGTCGTCATAAACTCTCGTTCGATCGTATCGGCGGATCGCCGCGGAGTGCCGAGGTTTTTAATTCGTATAAAAAAAGTAATAGTAGTAGTAACACAACGCGTCGTCCATTCGTTACGGGTAACGTCCGTAATTGGACGGTTGGTGTTGGATAATGTCGCCACGAAATTACTTACGGTATTCGAACGGTGGTCGCGCCGCCGCGTAAGTCGAGTAAATTAACGTTCGAACGCGGAACCGTACGAAGTCCGAGATTCGTTCACCGTCCCCCGGGCAAAACTACGGGCCAATTGTACGCCCCTTTCAGTAAAGTCGGTCCCGTTGGAGATCGTTTCATCAATCTCGTCTTCGAGTTATTTTATACCGGATCGTTTAACCGTATCGAGATCCATTACATTGCGCACGCGCGCGCATACGCGATTTCGAACACGCGCGTTTCATTATGTGACGTAAAAATCGTTTAGGCGGAAAAGGGAAAGGTTAATACGCGTTACTCGTTCGCGTACGCGTACGCAATAACGTCGAATAATAATAATGCAAAACAACGACGTCGCGATGCGCGATCGATTAATAATTCGATTCGACCGGAAAATATTGCTATAACGTCTATAGACGATATATCGTCGACGGCACGACGGTGTTGGGGAGAACACGCGCCGTTGACGAACGCGTTAAAATTGTTTATTGTTTCGAATTTTCCTCGACGGACGAAACCGCGTAACGTAATTATTGCGCATGGGTACGAAAGAGAGGAGAGGCACGTACGTGGCGCCGTTCTCGATGACCTCAATCCAAGCGATTTTTCATATTTACTTATTGGAAGCCACGTGCGTGATTATTACATTCACGTATCGTATTTTTACCGACGTATTACATTCACACGACGGATTATAATAATGTCGTCGTTTCTTATTTTAGGTATCCTAACATCGACGTACGTGAGAATGGGAAACGGTACGAAACGTGAAATAAAATCGATTCGAAATTCGTCGACGGTCAAAAAAAAAAAAAAAAAAATACAACGTCCGCCGAAATATCTGGAAAACGTCGTTTTCTCTGTCTGCCCATCCGCGGAACGGTCACAACGACCGACTAATGTATTATATTCGGTCAACAATACACGAAAAGACGGTCAGAAAAAAAAAATCCACCCCGCCGAAACGTTTGAAATTCTTTCGTTAACGGGCCGTCGATAGAGTGTGTACGACGGTTTTCCTTTTTTTTTTTTACGAATGACCGTTTAAGAAAAGTATTGGGAAACCGAATGGACGACTTATTCGGCGAACGCGAACAATCCTACGGTAGTCGAACGAACGACGGAAAACGAAAAATCGGAAAATTCGTGGACCGAAATTCGAAAACCGATTAAGAAATAACCGTGGCGTAATCGTTTCGGGCGTTCGTTTTAAAAACCACCGTTCGAATCGCGTGTATAAACGCGTTTACGTTTATACGCCCGTAAGCCAACGCGTTACGTCGGATATTTTGAACGCCGTTCCCGTCGGCCGGACGCCGAGTACGACGACTTCGGTATCGAAATACGACGTTTACCCGAAAACATTTCGGTCGCGCGCATAAAGCCCGTCGCGAATATAATAGTAATAATAATAATAATAATAATGTCGCGCGGTACTTACGGAATATCGCGAATAACGCGAACACAAACTGCAACGGTAGTGGACGAGCCATCGTGCGAGCGAACGACTGTCGTTCGGAACCGGCGGCGTGTAATACGCGCGCGCGTGCGTACCGCCGAAACTTTCACTTTACGTCGTCCGATAATTAAGATTTCTTCAGCTTCACGCGCGCGCCTCTTTCGTATACCCAACTGTGGCTATACGCGTATGGTTACACGTCACCGTCCGCGTATTATTATTAATACGACGACTGACGCGCGCGTGATACGTTTAAACGGGGAAAAAAACCGTCCGTAACGAATGGCACGAACCGTACCTTAAATACCCGCGATATAACCAGTCGAGTTCGGCGATCCGTACGGAATACCAAAATCCGCGCGCGCCCTGTCGTCACGGTTAATACCGCTAACAACCGCCCACGAATATGTTACCAACTACTTACGCGCGCCCGCGTGCTTTCCGAATTCCGTGTCTGCACCCCCCCCTAAAAAAAAAAAACTAAATGTCCGACGTCACGGACGGAATTTCGAAACGTACCGACGTACCGTGTTTCGGCGCCGTAAATTAATCACATTTCGGAACCCCTCCTAATTGCGCGGTCTCGAGACTCAGTTTTCGATTTAAGTACGTTTACATATGAACCGACCGTACCGCTCGCGTATAATTATAGTTTTAATGCCGCCGTTTCGAAAACGCGCGTCGCTAATTGAACCGTCGACTTTTCCGCGATAAATATAAATTGTACAAATATTGCGCGGACCGGATAATGTAAGCCAATACGGGCGCTGTGCCAGTGCGGCCGCGACTTACTACAATTACAACCACTAAGCGACAAAAGTCGACGAATTTTCGGTTTTTTTATTCCCCCCCCCCGAAAAATCGGTTCGTTCGCTCGAAGAATAACCCACGGCCGGACATTTTTCCGTGACCGATTGTGTCGACTTGGATTGGTACGTTTAGGCCGCCGAAACCAAAAACGGCCGAGTTGACAATCGGGCAGCCGGTGAGAATCGGTACAACCGTACGTCTTAAACGTGAACCGAATAACGTCCGGGCAAACACCGCGCGAATTTCGGACGAACGTAGGCGTTGAAAACGAAAACCGACGACGCGATAATCGGTACGCGCGCTCGTTTCTATTCGATTCGCCGGACGTTCGAACGTAATTCGTAAACACGGACGGTTTTCGGCAACGAACCCGGGCGGGTTTACACGCGCCTCGGAGAATTTCGGATATTCCGTTCGCGGCCATCGGGCGCGTAATTCGCGTCGGCGTACGAACGGAACGACGCAATCGGCGGACGTGTTTTGGTAGACGAACATAATCACCGCGCGTTTCGTACGGACGTCATTTTCACGTTCGCGAAACGATTATTGTCGCGTAAATATTACCACCTACAAATCACCCGGCGCGTGGATGGAATGAAAAGGGGAATCGGTCGTTCCGTTCGCCGTCCGAACAACGAACGCCGTCCCGGCGACGCCACGGTGGAGTAACGTCGCTTCGGTATTTCGGACAACAGCGCGCGCGCGCGTACGTACACACCCGCCCGTTTCGTACGCGAGCCATTGTCATTGTTCGACGTCTTATCGTTTACGGAACGCTGCTGATAACGGCTATGTAAACGAAACACACGACAAGACGCCTTATAATTAACGTGCGTGTTTACACTATAGTCGCGTAAAAACGTAACGCGTTCGTAATATATACATATCGCGTTCGTTGGCGACGCGATTCGTTCCGTTCCAATATCCGTCGAACGGCCAGTGATGACACATTTGCTCTGACTGACGTAACCGCGAACACGATCGTCGTTGTAATCGAACGGACGACGCGATGGAATTCCACAGGGTTTGAGAACGACACGCTTCCGTTCGTCGAAACGTTCCGTTTCGGCCGTCGTGATATTCGGTTCCGCGGAATATTGTCGAAACGATATAGCCCAGGTAGGTATTATATACAATCGCCGTCGGTCGACGTACGCCCCTCTCCCTCCCCCGCCGCGCCTTCCGGTTCGGGCGAGACTTGTACGCGAGTTTTGTACGCCCGAACCGTTGTTTTCGGTACACTGTTCGCTTTACCGTGGTTGGTTTGATTTTAGAGCGAGTACGTCAACTATGAGCAAGTACATCTTTCAACGGCCCGAAATGGAGACGCCCCTACAGAGTTCATCCTACAACCCATCCAGGGAAACCCTCGGACGATATTCCGAATATTCGTTACATTCCAATTACAAAGGAACGGTCGGCGACGCGGCGTGTAAGTTTGTTTCGCGGCTTTTGAACCGCTTAGTAATCGCCTCGTGTTACGTGACCAATGCAACCATATCAGATTAGATCGAAATTCGTTGATTTCGCAATTTAAAATCGTTTTTGATATTAATTCGATACTTGCCTAATGTCCGATCTACGAGTGAATCATGTAGTCTTGATACGTAAACTGACATTATTTTAGTAGCCTTGGGGGACGGTTTGTTTTGGTAGTTAAAGTAATACGTAAGTAATCCAACCGAATGCATTATTCCCTTTGTCGAATATGCAAATAAATTGTATGCGAACTTGCCTTGCCACTCGCTTATTTATCGAATATAAAGGGTCGAAATTAACGTTAAAAAATGTTTTTTTATAATTTTAATAAACTCGTATATTTTGTTTTCTGCTTTTCAGTTAAATTTCCTAAATGAAGAATGGTTTGTGCGTTTGACTTTTAAAAAGTGTTATTTTATTACGTAACGTCGATATTGAAAGTTAAAAATACTTTTTTTCAGCTAACAAGTCAGTTGCCTGTATTACAAGAATACCATATGCGACTCTGATAGCGGCTTTCCTATGCATTACCGGTGTTGGAATATTCTCTGGGACAGTATATCGTGGTGCGACTTTTAGTGCCATCATGATGGACCAAGTGTTTCATATCTACATTGGCTGGTATTTTATTTCAAAAATATATTTGATTAGTGTTTAAATCGATGTTCATAATTATCAGGGAAGTAAAATTGAAATTATTAATTACGTTAAAGTTCATTTTAAGCTTATTACAAACCAAACTGTATGGCTTAGTGTCCGAAACACTAGAATTATTATTTTCTTGGTACAATTTTTCATCATTAAGAATTACTTCCTCATAGGTTGTTCATCGCGCTTTTTAAATTTTTTCTAAATATCGAAAATTCAAAAAAAATAACGCGCTTCGCGATTTATTAAACCGACGCACTGTATGACGATTATTTCCTACAATTAGTATTCGTTTCTATTTTATTTTTTTTTTCTACAGGCTCGAAACTTTTAAGACCATTTTAGTGATGTTAGCTATTGGGATGGGAGCTCTCACTTTAATGATAATATTTGTCGGCTTCCTCGCTACAGGAGCGACACGACGTCGTATTTACAGTACATGGAAGAACAGGGTCGCTGGTCGTATATCTTGCGCAATTGTAAGTATATAATGTCAATTATGATTTAACGTTTTCGTTTTTAGTTTTGTACTAAAATGTTTTTGTAATTGTCCGTTTCAGTTTATGGGCATTATTTATGCGATGCAATTTCTGTGGATTTTCGTATTCGCTGCGATGACTATAATCACTTTTACAATGACCATCTTCTGGTACATGTGTACAAGCGCAAATGTTGAAAATAACCATCAATGCATTGACTTAACGCAATTTCGTACGTATACACACACCATACATTGTAAATGTGTATGTCTAATTTGGTTATTATGTTTTTAGATTTCCTTTTTCCGCAATCCACTCGTGTTGAGTACCTAAAGATTTGTGAAACCCGCGACATCAAATTCTTCTGTAGAGATTTCGTGGAAAAATCAGAATATATGTTTATAATGGGAACATTCGGCGTTATTCTTATATTGATAAGCTTGGTATGTTGAGTTCGGCGTATTTTATTTATTCGCATTAACATTTCATATTTCCTAATTGATAGCAAGACTAAATGAACAAAGTTTAAAGTAACTTGTATTTTTTTTTTTTTTTGTTCATAAGTTAAATGTTTCTAATTCTCAATAAAAAAAAATAGCGTACAAATTCGATACCATCTTTTGGCCAATATTAGCCATATTTTATATCAAACTGACTAAAACCCTTTGCCTCTAATGTATATATTTTCATATTGTGTATCCACCAAATTCATTCAGGAGGGCCCTAAGACGATCGTTAACAAATATAATTCAATTACTAGGCGAAATGGTTATTTTATTAGTTACAATTTAAACAATGTTGAACCTCTAATGAATATATATTAACGAATTATAAAATGTTTTTTTAACATAAAATAAACATTGTAAGACTCGTTCTTATTCAAAAAGATGGATAACATAAACTGCTGTTGTGCTCTATGTAGACAACAATAATTTTGTTATTTTAGCACTAATTTTATAAAATTTATAGGTTCATTATCTGATATGTTTGTCGGCTAATTACACTCATATCAGGGACCACGACAAGTTTGAAGAAATATTAGAACTTCAACTCTTACAAGACAATGATTTTGCTACGTCGAAAGAACGATTTTAAGGAATAATTAAATAATTTTCCATATAATCGCTATATATATATATATCCAAAATTGTCACGTTACAAGGTATTATTATCACATTTAACTATCCGTCCACGTTGTCGTTCACAATCGTATATTATTATTACGCAATATTAAGAATTTTTAATGTTTATAAGTTATTATGTTTAAGTTTAGAACTATTTATTATTTAAATGGAACGGTTTAATCGGTTTTATTTGTTCGCATTGTAAGAAAATATTTAGAAACATATTTTATATTTACTACATTCCGTTTATAACATTAATTTTCAACAATTAGCGTATAGTAGCTTATTTTGTTTCCTATATTTATATTTTAAGAAACATATTTTTATATTATACTTTTTCCTTTTTTTTTTGCTATTAAATTTATTTATTTTTTTACGGTATTTTGTGTTTTGTTTTTAATATACTACGTACATTGTTGTTGTTTAGTGACTCACAAATGAAATTGGCTAGCGCCTGTCGAGCCAACGTTACTTTATTTGTTCAATGACAATAATCAAATTAATAAAAAACAAAATGATCATTTGACCAATCGTCAGAGCTGATTTGACACGCTCAAAACAAGATTGTTTTATTTTGCGACCAGATATATATTGTAGTTTTAACTATTAAGCGTAAATTGGTCTACAATGGTAATACCTTTCTTTTGTCCATAACAATTTGGTATTATATTAGACACTTTTATTTACCCAATAGTTTTCTTAAGTGTATAAATTGAAACAACTTAAAGTTTTTACAGTAGAACGCTTACAAATGTAAGGCAGTATCTATTGTACGTGATAACCAACAAATGTGAAAGATGATATGATTTTTTCTATTTTTTAAAAGTGTCGAGTAACTGACAATTTTCAGATAAAATAACAACTTCTTTCAGGCACGTTGCTAAAGGGAAACCTTTTTTTTTTTAAATCAAAATCGGCAATACACCCATTGTCTGGAAATCTTTAAAGCAGTACTTTGGACAGTGATAGCTAAAGAGGGGAGCCTAACCACTTCATTATATCGTTAAAATACTCCAAAATTCTAATAATAGCGTTAAATTAAAATTACTTTTTAAAACATATAGTATAGGGGTTAGCTTTTACCCAAATCCCAAATATGAAAAATATATAATCCATTTATTGGTATTGAATATTTTTTATCATATCGGTTATCATAGGCTTGGTTTTAATGACACACCTCATTTTGTACTCTCTGTCGTAATGAAAGTATTCATTCATGATTCTCACCCACATCCTTTTTAATTGTCCGTTCGCATACGCTAAATCAGCGGTTCCCAACCCATGGGCCGCGAGCCATAGGTATAATATTAAACATTATGTATATTTAAACTATATATATATGACATATGTTATATTATATATTATAATTTTATGAAAACGTATATAGGTATGCTATGGGTGGGCCTCAAATATTTTTTTACAAAATTAGTGGTCCGCGAAACTAAAAAGGTTGGGAACCGCTGCGCTAAATGTTTAGTTCCATCCAAATCCTTTAGCGTCCCTCTCAAACATCCCTCCATCCGTAATACTAATTACGAACTAGTCATAAAACTCTCGATCTCATTTCTTTATGAAGCTCGTTTCATTATCTAATTAGTAATATTTTATATCTTTAACTATTATCTACCATAATTGCAGAGCTATAATAGTAACGTTTAAAGTTAATAATAGTAATAAACGTGTATATATATATACATACAAATTATTAAAATAAAAAATTACAGATAGGAAAACTTGAAAACCAATAACGTTGGATGTCAAATATTATTTTTATTATTATTGTTTTACTAACGATAATAATAACCGTCGAATAAAAAAGAAAAAATATAAATAAAAAAATATTTCTATAAAAACTCTATCCGATACATATATATATTTATTTATGACGTACGCGTTATAATATCGTATTTAATAAATAAAACGACGCGTCGAATAAAAATTATTTAAACGTACATTAGCGAAAACCTATTTGGGCGTTTCAAAAACGCGTAGACAAAAGTACGATCGATCTTCTATTGGTTTCTACGTGTCGAAAAAAATTGTAAAAAAAAACCCTCTTAACTTACTATATAGCTTACGCGACGTTCGAAAATAACAACGCTATAAAAACAATAAATAAATCGCCTCTATACGTTTCGGGGAGGGGGGGGCGAAGAGATACCCGCCGACTATTTTCGAACGGTGATCATATTCGGGGCTTACGTATACACGGGTCGTCGTGTCCAAGGTAATTGTACATGAAATGTCCAGAAAACGTCGTACCCGAATAGACGATAATAAAATAACTAAAAAATTCGCGGGGGGGGGAGGAGGAGCTGTTAGGCAGTACGCACGCCGTGACGTGCGAGTGTTGCGGCGGCGGGACATTGTGTGACCAGGGACGAATCACCGCGGGACGATCCGTCGAAAAATGCGGCGAAACCGACCGGGGGCCCGACGGATAAAACGTGTAACGTTCGACGGTGGGCGGGTGACGTACCGATTTGAACGGCGACGTTGGCGGGCGTAATTTCCGAATAGATCGTTATCTCACCCCCTTCCCACGGTAGCGCATTTTCCGGGACGGTGACGTTTTTTTTTTAAAAAAAACCGGAAAAACGTACGCGTCTACTTGGATCGGTCACCGTACACACGGTAATTGCGGTAATAGTAAAAGTAGTAAATAGTAGTAGTAGTAGTAGCGGTAGTAGTATTAAAAACAAAGAGGGAAGGACGTTCAGGAACGCGTGGGCCCCAGTAGCTGGTAAATACCGAACGTGACCAAATTGGCCACCGGTTTGGACAGCGTCATGTCGACCTCGAGCGTTTTCCGCTTGCCGACGGTCACCAGCCGTTTGTCGAACGTGTAATAGTCGTTGGTCAGCGGATAGCCCCGAGTGTCCATTGTAGACGGTATGGTCAGCGTGTCCACGTTCGGCGACCGGGCCGCGATCGTAATCGACGTGATCGTCACCAGACCCTCCGGGGGATCGTACGGCACGACCTGCTGACCGTAGCAGGCCGTGTCGCCGGCGCCGCAAGCGTCCGGGACGGACGGCGGCCTGTACGCGGTCAGGCCGCACGTTTCCACGTGCGCGTCCATGAAACCGCCGAACGACCGGGTGCCGGAGTACGCGAACAGACTGTAGTCGGTCGTCGCGTTGTTGTTCTCGTTCCGCCACCGGACCGTCACCGCGCACTCGAAACCGTCCCGCTCGTACTCGAACGACGCGGACAACGTGTCCTCCCGGTCCGCCTCCGCGTCCGCGGACCGCATGGTCGTCACGTGGAACCGCTTGAAGCTGTTGTCCACGAAGAACCTGCGCCGCGACCGTTAGCCGTCAATAGGACGGGGGTTTTTGTTTTTTTTTTTTATCGTTCCGGAGGGGGGGAGGG
>JAIPRN010000882.1:0-49840 GCA_025469175.1 Geopemphigus sp. TES_GeoC_2020 | reverse complement strand
ATAAAACAAAAAAAACCGACCGCGAAATTCGGAAAACGTTCGTTGGCCGTGCCGGACGTCGAAAGTTACGCCGTAGTACCGAAACGAGAAGGCGGCGCCCGCGGTTCGTAACGTTTTCGAATAGCCGGCCGGGCGCTACGGACGGAGCGGCGATTCGAACGTTAACGCGATCGAGATCGCGCGTGCAACTCGTGTCGGGGTTGGGGGACCGCGAGCTGGGGAAGAGGTCGGAGGAAAACCGAAATAATCGGACGGAAACGTAAAATATACCGACCTGAGATCGCTGGGTCGATTACCGTTGTACGACGACGACGGCTGTTTTTCTTTACCGTACGGTATGACTAGATAATCGGACATGAACGTCATGTAGCTACTGTCCGCGGACCGTTTCTTCGACTGGGTCCCGCAGTCGGTGTACGTCCGTTTCAGCACCCTCGACACGACGATCTGAGTGCCGGCCCGGTCGGGCATGAGCATCACCGACGGGCCGTTGCGTCCGGAGTATATCCCGCTACCGCCGCCGCTCATCCGTGGCGCGTTGTAACCGGCCGCTATCAGGTTGACGTCGTTGGCGTACGCCCAACCGGCTTGGACCGTATCGGCTGGAACGAAAAACGGCGTTTGTACGAACGCGCGCTTCCGATTTCGGCAACGACGTTCGTCGGACGTGATCTTTTGCGTGCGTTTGGCAGCCGCGATGTCGATCGCCAAGCAAACGTTTACCGGCCACGCTCCCACCCTCCCGTCAGGACCATCACTATATATATAACGGACTCGGGCATTAATTCGTCGTTTAAAACGTCGTCGCGTTACTACGCGCCCGAAATCCGAAAGTTCGAATTCGAGAAAAAACCCCGCGACGTAATTACCCTCTACGGACAATACGTATTGACGTCGAATATTTTCGTTTAAAGGGGAAGGGGGCACGTATGAATATTGGTCATGATTAGGTCCCACCATTCCGATTGTGTACCTATGTACTTGCCTGATTTGGTTTCGGACGCGTTACGTGGAAACGAATGCGCTGGAGAGAAAGGAGGACCGAGTGAGGCGCACACCGAGGTGGACGGATGGAAGCAGTACGGAAAACATTTCGAAAGCTCGCACCGTTGACGAATTTTTTTCGTCGAAAGTCTAGAAACGTTCGATATTCATGAATAAACAACTACGATTGCGATTAGTCGATATTAGAAATTTCGCCGGGACTTCATAAGTACATCGAAAAATACGTAACGAACGCGTATCCGAAATCACCGAAATTCGTGGTAAAAACGTTAGACCCGTATTCGCTTTTAATTTCGTCACCGGTAGTTTTCGAAAAACTACGACGGAGAGGGAAGGGGTCACACTGGGAAAACGATTTGCTTCTAAATGAAAACGTCAATCCCCCTCAACCCCTTCGCGGGGGGCATGCCCTCGATTACGCCAGCGATTCGATTGCGTGCGTACACCAAATAAACGGAACGCCGAAGAAAATGACCGCGAACTAAGAAACATCACGTCTTACCTGCGAGCAGAGGAATTTCGGAAAACCAAGCCGTGGAGAATATGATGTCCTTGACGCCGGTTTCCCGGACGAGACGAGCGGCCGGATCTTGAAACAGTATGTCGAAGCATATAAACATGCCGAAACGCACCCCGAAGTCTGTATCGAACGTACACAGTTCAGACGGTTCGGTACGGTTGAAGCCGACCTCCCTGAACAGATTGTATTTCCTATACCTGGAAAAGCGGACGGGGACGAATAACGGCGGGTAGTAGTAAATTACGCGCGCGCGAAACGAAAACGGGACGAAACTCGCGGCTACCTGGCGACGATCCTTCCGTCCCTGTCGAACACCACGTTCGTGTTGTAATAGTAGGCCACATCTTTCGGGCACAGCGCGTCTTCGGCGGGCTTACAGTACTCGATCTCCGGCAAGTTCACCACCACGTACATGCGATGCAATCTGGCCGCGCACGACAATTTGTTCAGCACCTACGGGAAACCGCGCGACGTCACACACACACACGTACGCATACGTAACAAGCAGGGAGGTCACGAATAATCGTAATTAACGGTATACCGTACCGGACCGCAGTATTGGTCGAAACACGGTATGGTGTTGCTCTCCGGGGACGGGATTTCCGTCAGAAACGGTCGAATCTCGTCGCGGTTTTCGGGCAAAATCACGCCGGTCAAGCCAGCCTCCGGGAAAACCAATATGTCGACATCCTGCGCGACAAACGAGAAACAAATTTGTCACCGTACGATCACCGAACGAATACGTGCAGATATATATCGCGTCCCTCCTCCCTCCCCCGACGCTACTTACATATTGACTGGCGCGATGAATGATGTCTTCGTAAACGGGCAAATTGATCAGAATCGATTGCAACGGGTTCGATCCTAAGTTGGGATGATATTCCACGACGGCGGCGATGTAATTTCGGCGATCGTAATCTTTAGCCTTTGTCGACGTCTCATTTCCGCTAACCATTAGAGTCAGCTGCGAATATATATATTTATCGGTATTACAATTATTCGAGCCTCGAACGTTTTCGGATAGTGTATACGGTAATAAAACGACGACCGGCGATTCCCTCGAGTAGTATATACGAGAAACGTTTTCGAACGTTTCGGCGGACACGTTTAAACGATTCGGTCGGTTATGCGAACGAAAAGAACGCGATGGTTCGGGACGGTCATTTACGATGATACGGTCCCACGTGTAAACTATCGGGGAGACGTCTTTCAACGACGCGCGACAGATAGGTACGCGACGCGCACGTACCGATACGATTTTAAAAATCGAGCGTCGTACGAAACGTGTATGGGTTTAGGTTAGCGTAACGGGATTCGCGCGAACCGCGGCGCGTAAGTAGAAAATCGAGTCACTTACCACGGTTATAAACGTAACCAACAGTAAAATCGAAATCATAATGTAGTTGGATAAGAAATCGAGAAGTACGTTTTTCACTCTAAAACATATCAATTTCGCGTTTACATTACTGTTCATTTCGGCGATCGTGTGCATATTGCGTTTCGGATCGGTATCGAACGGTCGATCGGCTAAATCGAGAGGGCTCGCACTTGCGTGTGTGCGAAAACACTAATACGACGCGTGTTAATAAGCCGAATTATCGTTGACAGACGCCGATTTTCCCGTGATCGTAACGCGAATTTAATTACCGACACAGGCGGATGTATTGAATAAAAGTACTTAAGGTTGCCGATTATAATGTAAATGAAGACGTATTGTTCGACGGATACCCTTCTTTACGACTAGGTCGTAAAGCGATTATGAACGAATACATTACGGACGCGTATCAACAATAAGGTCAATGTTATACAATATAGACGTTCGCGTAGAATTGTTCCGATATATATATACCGACGATTACGCGTTCAATTGCGATCCTCGTTAGGTACGCCGAAAACCGAAATCGTAATTCTAAAAGTCACGGAGGAGGATGAGGAGGCGTCGACGCGTTTAAACGTCGAAAATATCGACGCGGTCCGTTATTCGATACAGACGTCGCTGAGACAAGACGTTTTGGACGTTAGACATCCGGCCGGGGAGGGGGGGAGAGGTTTTTTTTCTCGATTTTCCCGCGTACCTAACAGATTTTGTTTTCCAAACGTGATACCGTTTGACTTACGGGGAATATATATATATATGTAATATAATATATATAGCTGTACGAGAGTTTCTTTTTTATCCTTAAATCGCGTCGTTCGACGTGTTTTTGAATTTTTGGCCTTGACAACGAAACGCGTCGCGTCGATTAACATTATAACGTAACGACAACGACGAGTAACGATAATAATAATAATAATAATAGTTTACCATGGTTTGTCGAAACGTGCGTGCGCGTAAAACGATCGAGCGGTTAGTACTAGGTGTCACTAACGATTCTCGTGTTTTATAACCGAAAATTCGACGGCGACGACGACATTTTGAGACGGAAAACCGAATTGTTGGTAGGCCGACGGCGAAAATGATCGACCACGGCGATCGGCGGTCGTTCGATAGAACGTACCGACGGTCGGCGGTTGTTCGACAGAACTTGTCGGCGGTTATTCGACAAAACGTGCCGGCGGTGCGCGCGTTATCAGTAAGTCAATAAATAATCGTCGGGTAGACGCGCGTGCGGTTTTTTTCATGAACACGAATAGAGGAGAGACACGACATACTATCTCGGCCGGGTGTACGTATTTCGTCGGGTCCGACGTTTACGATTCGTGATGAACTCTCTCACCCGTATTATGTACGCGTATCGTCGTAACGCGCTGGTATTGTCGTATTCGATAAGAAACAACAACAACAACAACGCGTACTGGACAGTGGCGCGAGCGATCTACGAATATCGCCGTCAGCGGCAATATGGTAGTGTCGCGCGATAATTTTTTATGGGCGATCGTTCGATCGTTCACGAAAAAAATACGCCTTATCTCCCCGGGACGTGGAGGAAACAACCGCCTTATCTGAAACGTTCGTGTAAATACGCGAAGCTACACTCGCCGTACGTGTCGTTTTGTGAATCCGCCCACGTGTTACGGTTCAATAACGATTACGCCGGCGGGTTGAGCGCCCCGCGACGGTTTCATACTAATCGCGTTATCCGATAACGGCGGCGCGGTAATTGCCCGACGATTATTTACGTAGTAATACGTACGCAGAAAAGAAAAACGGAATGTCGCCACCGAGCTGGGGGGGGGGGGCTGTCGTTTCGATGTTAAGTAACCGAACAAACAACACGCGTCGTACCGAAAGTCTGTATCGAATTTCGAACGGAGAACAAAAACGACTCTGTCGAGTAGAGTACGGGGACGACTACGACGAAATATTTCGAATTTTATTCGTAATAAATACATTTTATTCGGTGGGTACGCGTGCGTCAATCACTAGTCGTAGAACGTACAAGAACACCGTCGACATTACGGACGTTGTTTAACCATCAACCCAATAAGCCATCGGTAAGACTTTGACGGGTTTATATTTACGATAAAAATATAAGTCCGGGGGAATCGACGAAACGAAACGCGGACGACCACGGCCGTCGTTTATCGAGCGCGCTAACGCACCACAGTGGTGTAGTGCACAATAATGGATCGCGGATAAAAACGTAAAGACGGTAACTGGTACGAACAATTGCCAAACATCTACACGGGCGTATTCTCGTCCATAAATCGCTTCCTGAAAACTGTGTAGAATCGTCCGACACGGTATGTCCTACGTTTAAAATAGTGCGTTACGTAACGCAGAAATCGTAAAGCAATTAAGTTGTTAACGAAAATACATAAGACAGGTACGAAACATTAGGCGCGATCTAAGCGTACGCCGAGCGATTATACGGTAAACGTAAAAATCGTAATACGAAGAACCTTGGAGGTTAAAAAAAAAATAAAAAAAACGGTAACGAACGATGTCGACGTACAAACGGCGTCCGGAATTGACCCGGACGAATAAACAAACATACACGCGGAAACACGATAAATCGCTGTAATTGTGAAACAATTACGAAGTCCGTTCGTTGATTTCGGCTCGTTGAATTGCGAAAATATTATTTTCGAGACGCGGAAAATGTGTCACGAACCCAACCGATCGGCGGCCTTTCGGTCCAATGTGCCAAACAACACTCACGGCCGCGATTGTGTAATCGGCTCGTTGTTATCTGGCGCAACAGTCCAAAGTGTTCGGCGCGCGAGCGAGAGAGGAGTATTACCACGAAACGTTCGGTTACGTGTTTTTTTTAAAATAAAAAACACGCCGACGTACGACGACGCATGTGCCGGTGTCGTGTAAACACGTAAGTACCGAGTTCGCGTCGTCGACCAAAACGCGCGCTCGCGCGTTTTTTTTGGAAACGATACGAACGAGCGTATCGTCGTCGTCGTATAAAGTACGATTTTGTTGGCGCGATTTCGTTCGTACCTACGAAAACTATAAAATAACGCGAACGTCGCTTTAATCGGATCTTCGTTTCTATTCTCGAACCCGCCGGATGTTACTGACGCGCCATTACATACACTAGCGTATGTATAAACTCGCCGATAAAATTGACGAATAATTTAAAAACTACCTATTATGTCGGTAGAATTTGGCATTATATATCGCTCGCCGAAAATATTGCGAATTTAATTAAAGAGTAAGAAATTTGATGGTGTACACGGAGGAGGATTAATTAGCCTAATTAATTTCATTTCGAGTACACGATTTAGGCGTTTAATATATATACATACTTAACTAACGCGTTTTACGAACGTTGCAAGCGTATTTTAATAATTTTAACGTTCGTACATCCCGAGAATTATTCGTCGATTATTATAGTACCGGGTGGTATTGACCGTCCGGGACAGTACAATCACATCGTGTAATACATAATAAACGATCGGAAGTCCGTTC
Organism: Geopemphigus sp. TES_GeoC_2020; assembly: GCA_025469175.1. Taxonomy (NCBI): domain Eukaryota; kingdom Metazoa; phylum Arthropoda; class Insecta; order Hemiptera; family Aphididae; genus Geopemphigus; species Geopemphigus sp. TES_GeoC_2020. The sequence goes on along the minus strand of JAIPRN010000882.1, from coordinate 43,451 downwards.
GTTTTTCGGCGTAAGGATTTCGAGAAAAGGGGAAAAAACGCGCGGTCTGTTTCAAAATAATCGCGCGGGTATTAACCCGTCGTTCCGACAGATCAATAACAGCTCGACGAACGGTACAAAAGTCGTTTTCCCGTCGTTCCGGTAGAACGAAAAAGGTGTTATTGTTAACAATATTTACGTTATAAGCAAAAATCGATCGCGCGTTTTTTTTCAACTCCACAAGTAGCGCGATCGATTTACGTAAATCGTTGAAAATATATACATGGTTATGCGCGATGATATTGTATACATACAACGAAACGAAACCGGGACAAGTCGGTTTTGAAATCGGAGCAATATCGCTCTAAAAAGGCCGATTGTAATACGGCGTTTGAATATCAACACCGCGCCACTTCAAAACGACGGCTAATTTCGAAAAAACGCGCGTTTTTCGTATTAATAACCGTAACCGTTATTATAAACGCGCGAAATAAAAAAAAAATTGACGGTCGTTAAAAAAAAAATAACGTTCGTTCACTTACCTTATTGCCGTATCCAACGATATTTCCTTCGACGGTTTTAAAACACTGATATGGTTTTTATACTTTACAGACGTTACGTATTGCAGTCACTTCGATCGTGTACTGGCACGATCCAAAAGAAAATAACGTGAAAATAAAAATAATAATAAGAGCCCGTCGTCTCATTACTATATATTATTGAGTCGCTCACCTTGAATACTGATCAGACCAGGAAATCGCGGATTAGAACGAGAAATATAAGCGTATGGAAGTGCCGTGTTCACTCGCACACACACACACACACACACACACTCGTATACAACACAACACACACATACACAACACAACACACACGCGCTGTACGTTTATCGAAATATATTTACGATTGTTGACTCACTGACGCGGTAAAAAAATAATATTATAACGCAAAAAACCCCTATTTCCACGAACGACGACGATCCATTAAAACCTTCGTCGATTCTCGTGTTACATAAATCTGTCCGACCTTTTCGGGACGACACGTTCGTGAACCAGTGGAAACACTCGAATCGCCTACGAACAATTTGTTTTCAAACGCCTCTATACGGCGAATACGGTAACACGGTCGTTCGTATATCGAATTGATCCGGCGTAATTTTTTTTAAATCGACTTTGAAGAGAGAAAAAAAATATATACACAGACCGTACGTACGAACCGTGGACGTTGTTTATTCGATTTTCGCGCGTGTATTTTTCGTATCAACAGGTTTTTCTAGGTGGTTTTGCGTTTTAAACCCGAGTAGTTGTTATTTGTTCGATCTCTGGCGTTGTTTTTTGGTCATTGCGGAAACATTTGGAACGTATTTATCGACGAATCACAAACCGAAACAAACACGCCACAATAACATTAAAGAATAGCGAAAAAAACATAACTAATAAGTAACGATTCGCGAGGAATAATGTGTAATAATAAGCAGGCTAGTTACATTAATTAAAACAATGGCGTATAAACGCGCCGAATACTATACGCGGACGTGTTTATTAGCCGCGTAATTAATTATTTTAAGCGAATCATTACGTGGCGAGGTTAGTTTGTCAACGATGTAAGCTCGTTCCTAGTAAGCAAACCCGAATCAACAACCGAAAAACCCGTACGAACTCGTAAACGCGAAATCGATAAATATTTTAAAACTGTAGTTGATATTTGTTCGACGTTGTACGCGAATACAAAAGCGTTTAGAAATATTTCGTACAATTATTTCTGCGCTCGCGTAATGACGTACGGGGCATTAATATAACGAGACGGTAGGCGTGGATTTTGTTTTTGAAACAAGTTCTACGACGTCCGTCGAAAATTCCGTAAAGCCGTCCCGGCAACGAATTGTTAACGCTATTTTTCATTTATTCTAACCTAACGCGAAAAATGCCGATTCGTCGGATTAAAGCGTATTCGAATAGTCGTAGAGACGACATTTCGAACGGTTTCCGAAGTAGTATTGCCCGATCGCGACGACGCGTTTTTTTTTTTTTGAAACTTACGCGGCGGCGGCGCCTGGGAGGAGACTTTACATTTATTAACGACGCCACGACGTTATCGAAACACGACGAAAATGTTACGAAAGACGATCGAAATACAATAATATCGTATCCGTACTTAAGCGTATAAGCGCCGAAACGACTAATTTCGTTTTATATATACGAATATATTATTAGTATTATTATTAGTTACCATATCGTTACGTTTTCGTGGCCAACACCCGTCGTGATCAATCCGTATACGAGTTCTGTGCACATTCGAACAATACAATGCATATTCATATAACTAGACGAATCGAATAAATAGGTCATCGGGAGATGTGCGCAATAACAACGTAAATATGTATACTCATATGTGTGTATATACGTATCATATAGTGATGGGCACATAGGTGATTCCGTGAAAAACACGAGGAAAAACAATACATACATATATATATATATAATGTATTCAAGCAGCCTCGTTTAAACGCGTCAACGACCTACTACTATTTTTTTGTTTAATTCATTTTTTCGTGGAATTATTATTATTATGATAATACGATTTTATCCCACCGATTCGTAAAACGTAATATTTCATTATTATTCGTTCGTACGTACGTTCTCGTACGTCATAGTGTCTCGTACACGTTTATTCATACGCCCAAGAACCGCGTCGGTCAATAGATGCGTATACATATATAATTTACACGCTAAGAGTAAATCCCACTTCGAGCGGGTCCGATTAATTTTTTTAATTTCCGTGACGTCATTGAGTTCCACCGAAACCTCATTGAAAATATCGACGCTAAACATTCGCATTCACGCACGTCAATTACGTTACAGTAACGTAACGTCGTCCAAAACACGACTCGAAACATCCCCGAGGACGGTCCAAAATAAAACACTACGCGTTACAAATACTACGTCTCTCGACCAATCGCAAATATTTCGACCCTTCCGACATTCGAAAACGTACCGCCTGAATTGTCCAAAACGATATTGGGAATTAGTCGTCGCGGTCGCTGTACCGACGTTTCCGACGCAATAAGCGTACGATATTCTACGGCTTCCGCGGATATCTATTGGCACGAATTTTATGGAAATCGATATCCAATAGTTTTAGAAATTAACTCCGGCGAACGTCAAACACGTTGCGTTTTTATACCACGTAATGTAGCTAGATAAAATAAATTGCTTAAACGTGACAAATATTCATACTCAATATCTCGTCGTTTCATAACAGTATATGAGATCTAATTGATACTATTCGTGTAAACTTCTATAAATAGTGCAGCAACACTAAACGTTTAACGCAATATGCTCAGAGCTCAATACGATGGAAGTGAGGAGCGCGAAAATGCTCCGATATTTTCGTAAACGTATTTCGGGTGCGCCTTTACTGTACGTCATTTTGCGAGATATCTTCTAGAGTCGAATTGAAAATCGCTTTATTAAAAAATTCTTAAAACGTAACAAATATCAAAAAAATAATAACGGTCTATACGAAATCGTTGAAAAAGTACGCGTTTACGATTGAACTAAACAAACCGAACGAGAGTTTACGACGATACAGTCGTTACTTGAAAATATACGACAATACTAAAATGATACGGAGGCACGAGCAAAGTATCGTTACCTCAATAGTATAAAACACGTCGAGGGAAATTTAAGGGCTAAAATAATATTTACGATCGATCGTACGTAATCGGATTGTTTTGAGGTGACCGGCGAAACGAGACGAGCGTCATGCGGTAATCCGTATACTTAATTTTTTTATTCCGTCCTAAATATTTAACGGAATATATAGTATTTTCAAAATGTATACGAATTGATTCGCGTCGACGGCTTTAAATAGTGAACATTAAACGTATATAATAATGTACGTACGAAATTACTGTCACGCGTTTTGGAAATATTCGTTTTATTATTTACATTTCGTGCGCGATATAATATTGCGAGTTTGTGATCTTTTGCCGATTGTATTTGGAACGTATAAATTTATAGTAAATAAGTCGTCGTAGATCGATAAGTAATACAGATTTCGCGTTGAATTTATCGTCTCGCTCGAAATCGTGTTTGAAATTGCGGCTGGCAATACTACGGGCTAATAGTAACGACGATTTTCTAATTAAACGGTTCATTAGCGTACGTCCCGGTAGGAACACCCCGACAGCAACGTCAATAATTAAACGTTTAACGGCGGACGACTTTCACAAACGAGTGTTAGCGATTCCGCGTTGAAACGATCGAAAATACGAAAATGTACGGAACACCGGGCATCGTGATATTACACGGGTCGCAACCTCTGTAAAACGTTTTTTAATACGCGTTAACACGGCTCCTCGTGTTGATTACAATTTCCTCGTTCACTTGTATCGTGAACTACATGCATAGTTCGTAGGTACGTTTATAATAAGTTAATGACACCGCGTAAAATTACGCAAATGCGTCATACGAAAACATGAACGTTGCAGAAAATAAGGCTTCGAATCTAGCGACCACTATCTGACCATAAACCGGTTTATTGTGCCGAAACATTGGGCACGTCCAAGGTTTCGTCATTCATATACTAAATCCAGTTTAGCGTGTTTGTACAATCGGTACGCGCCAAACGTTTAAAATGGTTATTAAGAACTTGATAGGCCGTCATCGACTTACCTCGTTTAGCGGCGTCTTGGACAGTTTTATCTCGGGGTATGGCCTCCTGTCCAAGGAAATGGCGGTGGACACCATTTTCGTAAATTTCAAATCACGCGCGCCGTTCAGCAACCGAATGAGTTTTTTTACTGCTGGCATGCCAACCGACCATCCCCTCGTCCGCGACTGAGTGCATTAAGTCGCCTGCAAACGCAGTACGAAGCACGTCCGTGTATTGTTTTCCTTCGGTTCCACGAAATCATCACGACACGGTCGCGTATTAAAAGTAAAAACGAATATATTACGCCCCGTATTGCGATACCGCAAGTATTCTATTAAAAGTTATTTACCGACGGTCGAAATTGTTTCGAATTATGTTGCGCGCGTTCCCAAAACGAATTGACCCGTGCACTTAACACGCACCGAAGGATGAACCCCGACTATTTATCGAAAATATTTCGTTTTAATTAAGACAATTTATCACGCGTGGGTTCCAAAAGCCGGAAGTATGAACGTGCAATGTACGTAGTTGTTTTCAAGGTTCGAACGGGCGCGTTTTAATTTTCGAACTCTAGGGTTACACCGAAACCTGTAAAATCATCATGGTCAATGTTAATAACTATATATATAATAAGCGGTATAACAAATCGAACACAATATTCTATATATATAAAATTATTTCATTCGCAGATTAGATACGCGCGTGTAATTACGACTTTTATTTGTTTTATGTCTAGACATAAAAAAAAATGCGACCGTAAAAATCGTTTCTATGTCAATTTTAAAAGCAAACGGAGGAACGTCTCTTAATTTTCGAGACAAATAACGTTTAGTCGATGTGTTAGCACATGGGGTACGTGATAATATTTGTACGCGTTTCCGCGACTAATAACTTAATAAGACCGTTTAGGCGGTAATGTAGCAATAACATAAATATTTCACTAATTAAAATCAGTTTAAGCTATCGGGCACCCAAATGTCCATTTAATGGCGCTACGATTACGTTTGTTTTAATTTGGTCATGATAAATTGTACTCGTAAACCCCGAGTCAGCTGTTCTGTTTTTTTCCATTAAGCCGTCCATTATTTTCCAACAAATTGCCACCAGCAATATTGTACGGTCAATTTAATCGTTATAATAATAAATCCTTTCCACCTCTATACACGGCACAAACGTGCCTCGTAACCGCTGGTATTTAATTATAATTAAAACGTGATTACGTATTTTGAGCGTACAGAGCGACTCGGTATAACGTAAAACACTCCTTATTGGCCGGTCTAATTTTTCTGTGTTTTATAGGAATAGTAATTCGAAATTAGTATAACGCAAATTTACACAAAACGGATCAAATTTTCCACTATTTTTCGTAACTTGGCGAGTTACAAAAAAATATGTTTGACTTTGTATTCCGACGGAATATATAATATATTATAACCGACGAACATAAATATAGAATATCGAACCTTCAACGGTTATGTAGGTACTATTTGGTGCACGATACGTAACCTTTAAAGTTCGATAAGAAAGAAGTGTGGAAACATAAAAAAAAGGTTATTTTTTACGCCGTTCTCGATGACGAATATTAAACACGAATTAAAAAATATAGGTTGACAACCGATAAAAAAAGTTGTAATTAATTCGATTTTTTTTATATTACTTCTAATCGCGTTCGGTTAAAATTAAATTATAAAAAAATACACAAGTAAATTCTAAAACCAACTCGGAATATTATATCAGATATAACAATTACCACGCAAGAACAGTTAAATTTTTAAATTTTACCCTAGTACAGATTGCAAAATAATTAGATGATTCATACGATCTAAATCCTAGTCAAACATTTAATAATACACGCACATGCGCATAAACACATACACGCGCGCACACACACACACACACACGCACGCACGCACGCATAAAATAGTCAATTTATGTAGTAAACGATTTATTTCGTTTAAAAAAAAAGAATAAGGACCAACGTCGAATAAATTGTTAATATTTTTCTATTACGTGGCATTGATATTCCAATTTTTCAATATATTCCTTATTAGTTTGTTACTTACATCAAGTCCCCATACGTTATGTTTTACTGCCCCGGACGAAAATATTTGTACGTACGTATTATATCGACGATTTTCTCTGCGCCTAAGTAAATAACTATACGCGCACGAGTTTTTAGTTTCCGATGTTTTTCATATTTACGATGGGCGTAAAATATGTAAAATTCACGTAATTAACGGTTACGATCGGACGTTTATTCGAATACTTTTATCAGTGACGGTCCAAACTCCGAAAGTTCGCGTTGACCTAAATAATAATCACTGGACGAGGACGGCGGATATAAAACTTTATTTACGTGTATACGGTCGGTCACGTTAAAACGTCAATGAAATAAACCGTTTAAAAAAAAAAAAAAAAAACGTTACCAGATACCGATTAATTTAACGAACGCGCGGAAGAAAATTATGTTTTGCTGTAGTCTGTACACGCGTAGGTTTTATTATTGTTATTGCGGCTACCTATATTACATTATTAGTATTGCGCGGACGGACAACCACGGAACAACGGACGAATGGCTTCAACACGACTAACCTAATCGTTGACTCTAATATGCCAATGACCTTGGTAGACACACGCACTCACATACAGCACACATGCACACACGTTCGTGAACACGTTCACGAGCGAGATATAAAACGGAAGACGAACGTATGCCGTAGGAACAGGTATTTTTCCTGTTATACGGTTCAAATATATCGTCAATTTACGTTCGAATTACCGTGATCGTCTTACGTATATCCGTTCAAATACAATTGTTTGCAACTTACCGCGACGGGCGTGCGAAAATTTTTATTAACTAAATAAAGAAACCTAACGTAATGATATTTAAACGATATTTAAATCCCATAACGAATACTATAAATTGCGACGATAGAATATGTAAATAATAGGTCTGCGCAGTTACGGTTCAGATGTTTTCGTACGCGTAACTCTATTGGTTAATACGTACAGGACGATAAAATACTACGATTCGTTATATTGACCGAACGTACATTCGGTCCAATATAACGCCTTTTTAAACTACAAGTTTTACCGATCGTCGTATAAATGTATATATTGAAAACAAACGGGTATATTAACCGAGTGAAATTTTATCCGAGAATATTTTTATCTAAAACAATAATACTCGTTCAAACTTAAAATGAAATACAACGGTCGTTCGCAAACGCAAATTGTCGTTGTTCTCTAATGACGGCGCTAATGATTTTTTCAGTTACGATTTTCGTGTCGATCGAATAGAAAATTATTTATTACAATTATATATCGGCTCGATTATATTAACACGATTACTGATATTAATCCTCGTAAATTCAAAAACGAAACGGATAACAAATACTTCAACGTATTTGTGTGCGACATATACTGCTTATACGCTAATCTATCGTAACGTAATTATACGATGTATATGTAACGATTGAACAAATAACGATTTGCGCGAAACGTTTTTGTGATTGCGAGGAAAGGCTAAAGAATAAAAACTAAAAACCGATTAATCGTTATATCAATTCGTGGTCACGAAATCGTCAGTCGGCAAAACGGGAAGCACATTAATTGTCAACGGTCGACTTTATGTTTTCGTTAACAAGTTCGTAGAAGTCAAACGAAATACGCTATCCCGAATATTTCGAAACAGCTACTTAGCCGTACGTATAATAATAACAATTGATTACGACGACTAACGCGCGACCGCGACAAATAGCCGAGGGACTAAGAGAGCTTAGCCCGCGCAAACTTATACATTTCTCCTACCTCGCCATCCATTTTCGTTGTAAACAAATTACACGGATCGCTATAGGTATTCGCTGTTTTGGCGCCCATTAACGAGTCTTTTCTACCACGTAAATACAATGATATCCTACTGGAATTTCGTTTTAATTATTAAACAAATATCCACCAAAACCGATAATACGACTCGACGAAATTCGTTTAATTTTGTTTACCGGCGTCGACTACGCGCGATTTAATAAACGCGAATAACATATTCGACGTATTTCTAGTTATCGCATTGCGTACTTGATTTTAGAAAAATAAAACATTCACAATGGCGAATAATTCGGTACAACAAATAAGGTACGATTTTAATCGAAAACACGACTACAATGATTAGACAGGGAAGGAGGGTCTGAAGTACAAAATAATATATAATTCATTACATATGCACGTAATACGCGACCTTGTCAATATTTTTACCATATCCCACGCGCGTCTTTATGCGTTATATAATTATATACGAAAGTATATATTATTTATCGGTATTTTTTTGTTGTTGTTGTAAATATTCAGAGTTTTAATTCGGCGACGGTTCATCGACACTTTGTTAATTAAAGAAGAATAATTACCGAAATAATAATAATTATCGTTAGTGCAAGGTCTCACAATTTCGGAATATTTAATTCGATAAATAACGTGCGTATAATATATGATACGTTAGTAACACGCACGCTTGGACACGTTTAATAAAAACGCGAAGTATAACAATTACGCGCGAATACATTTTTTATAAATCAACGGAGTACCCGTTTTACTAATATCTTAAATGGATAATCCGCTTATGGACGAATAACGATCGCGAACCAAACGGACGTAATAAAAATGGAATTTTTCCGTTTTTTAGGAGGAAACGGTCCGTGTTGCCAAAATCGGGCATATAATGTTCAAACGTTCGTTTGTTCTGTAATTCGAACATTTTCGGTAAATAACGTCGTCGATCAGGCCGAAAACTAATTATTTTATTAGAAACAACCTTTATTTCGGTATTTTTTGGGGCTTTTTGAAAGTATTACGACGAAAATGTTAAAATTGGGAACGATTTCGTGATATTGGGACGGAATAACTAAGACGAACAAAACATTATGGTAAAATTTACGATATTGCGGAAAAAGCGACATTTTCACTTTGTACGAAATCTTATGTTTGGTTTGAGATAAGACACTTTCACGAACAAATGGTTAAAAAAATACCCTCGTGAATGGCCAATAATGTATAAGAACGTTTAGCAATCTCTATGGCATTTTTTTTTTTATTGCTCCTATAATAAACAAACAAATAAAATTAACGAAAAAAACAAAATTCTTATAAATATATAAACAAATATACATATTTACATATATATGTAAATATGTATGTATGTATATGTATGTTTATGTAATATATAACATCTATACAAAGACAATTTTAATATTAAAGGGTCAGAAATGATCGTGTCGTTTTTCGGTCTTTTGAACTTGCAAGTAGGAGTTTTGGTATCTTCAGGGTCACTTATCGTGAGTATAAATATATATAAATATATACACGCACACATATACGATATTATTTTAACGGTCGTAAAATTGAAAATTTTATTAGTTTTCGAATATTTAAAATTGTTTTTGTAATTTCGAAATACCGTATATTCGGCCCGAAATCGGTAAAACGTTTTCGACGAAATATTTCGCGTACGTATTTACATTATTCTAAATAAACGGACGGTAAGAAATTCCGGCGTCTTTTTGCTAAAATAATAAAGAAGGCGATCGAGAAATTCGAAGGACGTACGTCAAATATATAGCTGCAGCTAGACACCACTTGCCACGGACTACCCACCCTCGCGTGTAAATCGGAACACTCGCTAAACGAACGAAACGAATAAACGACGTCGTCCGACCAAAACATGTTCTTCGTTCGTCCTTTTAAATCGGCGTTTATCGGTTTCATTCGGCGGTGGTCCGTAACTATACGTGTCTCGAAAAAAGCCAAAAATGTCTAAAAAAAACAAAAAAAAATTGTTAAGAACCACTGTTTTACTGTTCATAATCTAGTGTACTGTTCCCGCGTCAAATATTATTTCCAACGCACGTAATCGCGTATCCGCGCGTCGCGTCGAAATATTTTATCGATATTTCAATCAAGTCGTATATACGTATAACATTATACGTATGATGTTTCTATTAATAATAATAATACAAAATAGAATTGTTTTGATTGTTACTGATACGACATGGTTCACCACGACCGTAACAAATGTACCGTCTTAAGACCAACGCGATTTGTTCTATGCTGGCCAACGTCCTGGCGTACAAATTGAATACACCGAGTAAGCAACGAGGACAAATGACTGAGCGCCCCAGGTACATTCTAAATAAATAAATCCGATCGCATTGTACGTTTCAGTAGCGTATTTGACCGTTATGGCACTATGCGTATTCGTGATCGCCACCTGGAGCATAGCGTTCTCTGGATCATATAACGTACGGCCACGTACACGTAATAAACGATCGTCTCGTTCTTCACCGAAAATAATATTCACCGATTTTCAGGAATCGTTTCGACTGCTGAGCGTTGCTCACGTCATGTGGACACTGTTTATTTGTGCGTGGATCGCGTTGCTCACGTGCTCGACGTTCCCAAAACTATTCGGGTACCTTTTTGAAAAACTTATAACTAAGCTCACTAAATTGTCAAAACTAAAAAATTACCGACCGTAGTTCTCGTGAACTACAAACGCGTCTAGTTGTAATGTGTATATATATATATATATATATATATACATACACGACTTGTACGATTACAACGTATTTGTAGATACGAGTTTCGCTAAAGTGGGAAATAAATCACGGCTGGGTGGCGAGTCACTTTTTTTTTCTAAACTCAAACCGTGATATTATAGACCGCGAACGTAAGTCGAATTAATAGTTAGGCGTAAATTATTTATTATTCGTCGATTCGAAAAATGTAAAAGTCTGGAAATCCTCCTTTACGGTGTTCTAAAGTAACTCGGTACAAAAACCGGTTACGTTTTACAACGCATTTATCGTTCGAATTGTACGAACTTTACGCGCGCGTTTGTCTGTATTGAAAAGTTGTGAATAAGGGAACAACGAGGAGAGGGTCCCCGTGGACGCGATGTTAAAATTCTTGGTCGGTCACCCCGCCCGTTCGAGCGATAATGGCGAATGGTTCAGGTACGATTGTCGGCGACCGTTCCGTTTTCATAAGTCCCAGACGCGGGCGTAATCCGTTTTTTTTTTTTTTTTAAATACAACGCGTACAGATCCCCAAAATACGAGTATTCGGTGGGGTAAAACGACACGGAATAAATAAATAAAACGAACGAAAAAATATTTTGAACGAAAAAAACTGAAAGGCCGTCGCGAAAAAAAATGGAAACGTGTAACCGTTGCGCGTAGGCAATTGCGACGAGTTCTACTAATGGCTAAACGGTACCGCCGTAGGCGCAACGAACGATATAAACGGCGAACGGCGGTTGTCGTTTTAAAAATTCGTTAATTTTTTTCCGGACAGTTACGTTTGTTTGGGCAACCGTTGTCCCGAGAGCATGTGGCTGATGAAAAATTCGATGTATATCGGGACCGAATTCTACGACGACTATGAGCAACTGAACATGGCCACGAGACCAGTGTCGGATTTCAAAATGAGCGCCGCCGTCGATACGTCCGTAAACTTAAACGACACGTACCGCGTGTATAGCCGATGGAGTACATATATATCGATAATTACGGCAGTATTGTATATAAGTAATACAAATATTAAAGGTTATAAATAGCCATTACGACGGCGTTGGGAGTATGGGATGGAAAAATTGTTTAGTAGTGTTATTATCCACCCAAGAATATCTTTGATAAACGCAAACGGCGATCGGTCGTAATAACGATTCGGTATCGTTCGATTCTTTTTGAAAAATAATATACGTAAAAAGTAACGTGGGAAATAGTAGCCCTGCTATCGTCGTACAGTTAGACGATTAACGACCACTAATCGCGTAACTCTACTAAATTGTGCGAACTTCGAACAGTCGCGCTTGGCGGCACGGGCAGGGGGCGTCGTATAATGCGCAATCACGAACCCGTTTTGAAATCACGTCGGTTTCGGTTATTTACGTTACGAATATATTTTTATGTTCACAGCCGTTTTCTTATACACTTGGCTCGTTCTCCAAAATTACAAGACGTGCGTACGGGTCAAAGCTGTTAATAGCGACACGGTCGTGATATCCGACGGACCGGACGTATAAATGCGCGCGTAAACGCGATGTACACGCGTCGTGAAATAAATAAATAAATCGACGAAAACCGGGTGGCGTTTGGACGATAAATTTTATTTAATACGAAAAAACGTTACGTGGTCAGAAAAAAAAACGCGCCGTTCAACGGAAACCAAACACGCGGTAACGATAACGTTTTCCGACTCGGGATTTACAACGCGGAGTCTCGTTGGCTACTTGGACATTGGGTTACCGCGAACATTATACGGTTGATCGATCGACGACGCGGCCGGTGGAGCCTGCGTACGATTCCGTCCCCGTGGGGGGCGAAACAGAGTAAATGTGGGGACGGTGTCTCCGTGTCGACCATTTTACGGGAAGTTCATCGCTGACCGCGGTTGGGTTCCGTCGTCCGCTGGTGGATTACGACGTGTAATCCGTTTCGACGAGAACCGATCGAGACTTGGACCGGAACGCGCGTAGTCGAAAACGCATTTACGTCGCGCCGAACGGATTTGTATAACGCGTCGTCATTTTCGTCCTCGTCTATTTCCCGGCTATTCGGGGGGGGCGGCCGGCCAACTTGGTCCTCAATCTTCACACAATGGTTCAACACCAGCAGTTCTCGTACTTTTTTGGTATTTTTCATTTTAACTACACACACGCACGAGCCCGTACGCCGAGCGAAAATAAACTGGGTGCGCCCGTATTACCCTTCCCCCCCCGGGGGAGTTTTGACGAACAATCGCAGTGGCTTACGTTTAGGAAACGTCGAGTGGAACAAGTGTACGGTACAAACGACGCCGGGCGCCCGCGAACGTGGTATATAAATCCGGTTACGCGGCTTCGTCGGTCCGCTAGCCATCCCCAAGCGCGTACCTGGGCAAACGTTCGCCGCGGACCGTCCGTGGCGCGGCGATTTCCCGATGGAAACGGTTACGGCGCGGCCGTCCGTTATCACCGCCGATTATCATTCGCCGCGGCCACCACCGACCCAACGTGATCGTCGAACGGTTATCGTTACCGTGCGTGTACTTGTGTCCGCCGTTCCAGTTACCGCGGCCGGACGTTCACCAACCTTTTTGCGTCGGATTAACGTCGTTCCGGTGGGAAATTGTCGCGCCCTTCGTTCGTTCCGCGACGGTTGTCGAACGCGAACAGTAAGTGATTTATCTATACGCGCGGCGTTTTTGTCTCGCTAGTCGCCGGCGGTTGACGTTACGCTTTCGAACAACGATCCCATCCCGGCCTGGTTAGTTGGCCGATTTGTCGAAATACTTTCGAGCGCGACTCGTCCGCGTTTGATTCGGGTGTTGGGACCACCGGTATTGTCTACCACCAAAACTCGAAAAACGTCGCGTATACCCGGGGGGGGGGGAGCGCGTTTTCAATTCCAGAACGACGTATATTAAATCCCCGTGTACGACCCGTTTCGATAGCTTAATAATCGAGTTAGAAAAAGCCCCGCCTGGTATGGCCGGTGTTCTCGCGGTTCGCGTTCGACCGCAAACCCGAACACCGGTTTTATGATCACGCGTTTACTCACTACGCCGCCCGTTTGGCACACGTATCGAACGTGACGTTTCATCTTGTCGGGCAAAGGTTTATATTATAATTGCGTTACGTTTGATTTCGCAGTGGCCGATATGACAAAAGATATGTGCATAACGAAAGGCTGCGGAAAAGCGGCCGTGTCGCATCCAGAATGGGATAACGAGTATTGCAGTATCATCTGTTGTTATAACCATTGCAAGTACGTGTAAATTAGTTTCAAAAACGAGGCGACCGTGAAATACTCAAAACTGTACGCCACATAGGAGTTTGTTTTTGTTACAATCGCGATTTTGTCTTTACGAAACAATATTAAATTACGGACGTTTATACATTTATTTATATTTGTGTATATATACGCGGGTTTCATTTTATAGAACCACGTTTGAAGAATGGCTTGTAGCGAATAAAACAACATTGATTGCACAAACAAACGTCGCTTCAACATCATCACAGGTACCTGGTTCCAATACACAAAAATCTTCAAATCCATAACAAATGGTGAAAATACGATTATAATATCTATTATTATACAATTGTTTTCTCTATATATTTGTATATTTTATTTATTGGAAAATTATATATAAGAAAAAAAAACAAATAATATTAATTTTTTAAATTACAAAGTACGTCGGTATATATTTTTTTAAATACACGTAGGAACAGAACGTAATATTATCGATTTGTTTTTACAAATACATATAATTAAGTACAAACGACTTGTATTCATTTTATGGTAGTCTATATGGCGGTGGTTTTGTCAATGTGCTCAAATAATAAGGATCGGTCGGATTCCATTGACTGTGATAACGCGTCAATATTGGCGTAACCGCTTTATAACGTGATTTGCGTATGGTAGCTATAGTCATGACTTTAATGAATGCGGCTAATCTATTGCAGCACTGTTCCAAATTTATATCACTTTTAAACGTTACATCGCCAATATCAATGGTCAAACTATTTTCGGGGCTTTCATCATCATACACGGAACGTAACGTTACTGTCGGAGTGACATCATTAATCTGGAATGTATTTGGGACACTTTCTAAATTTTCATTTTTCTCAAGATCTTCGTTAAACTCTACTGTAAGTATATATTTCAGTTGCGAAGTATCAGAAATGACATCGCCATTATCGACCAATAAAAATCGAATGAAACTGTTCTTGAGAAATTTATTATTGTTGTTTATCTGATAATCGATTAAGTAATTATCAGGTATATCGCGACAAAATTCTTCATAAAGACCTTCAAATACCAATTGTACTAAATTGCAGCAATCAGGTGATTCTTCAATGTTAACATTTGTTAGACTTTCAGAATTGTATAAACCAATAGAAATCTTTTGAACTTGAAATACAAATGAAACTGTAGGAAAAAACTAAGTTAATAAAGTATAAAATAAAATATATTAAATTCTATACTAATAGCGTTAATAATCAAATTAAGTATGTAACGTTAATAAGAAGAAAAGCATAATTTTACAAAATAAAATCAACGTGTCAAATATTACTAAAATTAAATACGTAGTCTATAAAAGAAATAGCAATATTTGTTTTTTCTTTTAATTTCATTACACATTTGGAATATTTTTGGGTAGACTACTTAACTGGAAGTAAAAAAATGTATATTTAAATGAATAGGTCATTTATTAATTATGTCTAAGTTAAACGTTTGACACGTTGGTTAATAGTTGTATATAAACATAATATAACTTACCAAAATCGGTCATCATTATAGAATTCAAGTTTAACATTTCATGATTTAATTTCGGATTCAATATTTGTACGGCGTATTTTTTATTCAAATTTTTCTTCAACATCCCAGAAGAAATAATATTTGACGAGAAATTTGCAGTAACAGAAACTAGGTCAATTTTGTAATCATCGTTTTTGACGAGCTCAGTAGATACCGAATTCATACTTATAATGGCACGTAAACGCACTAAAGGTGTGTGCACATATTTTGGACTAAAGTGATGTTCATAACCCAATGTATTGGTGGTGGTTCCCAAATTGACGGACAATTCAAGTGCAATGTAAGTCGTCACACTATCAATTTCAGTCACAGCCGATTTAGACAGTTGTTTAAACTGCGTGTAAGCTTGAACCAATTGAGATGATGGTGACACAGATTTCAACGACATCTTAAGTTTGTAAAGCTAATTAAACCAATCAACAATTAAAAATACATACACGTATAAATATATATATATATATATATCGTTTACCCATACCTGGAAATTAATGTAACAATCGTACAATTGATCAGCCAACATACAAAATTGTGACAAAAATGAACTGTCATTTATTTTTGCCCACTTGGCCAAACATGGTAAATGAAATGAGTCGCTGGCTACAAATTGTAGCCAATATTGTTCTGGAATGATCTGATGTATTTGTTGCAAGTGACGTTGATTGGTGTGTGAATAAGGATAAATGTTGTCTAGTCCGAGTAAAATTACTTCAGGCGCTTTGTGAGGGTTATTGCATTGCGTCATTATCAACCACTGTACAATGTTGTTGTGGTTAGATACCGGGAGCATTTCGTCACAAAGAAATGGTAAAGTGAGGACGAAAATGTCGTTACGCAGGGGCTGTGCACGTAAACTGAAATCGCCATTGGTCGGCAACGAACATGTGCCGGAACTTTGAAAATGCGAAAGGTACACAGGCTGTTTTAACGGACCTAAGAGGAGACGAAAAATATATTAACGAATGTGACCCGAAGAACGCGTATTGCCATATACGTGCGCCATGGGTCTCGCGTTCGAAGCAACACTAACGGTCAACTCACCGACTTTATGCTGTGACAAACGTCGCACGGGTTCACACAACCGAGGACAAAAATTGTCTATCGCAGCATCTTGAAGTTGCCTCTCTTCGCTGATCTGAACCGAATAATCGGCGACAACCATAATGAATAGACGACGACGATGACAATAATAATACGTCGAAACAGAAAAGAGTAATTCGGGATTTTTTTACACGAGACAAACACGTTGTACCGTTCGTTACATATTTCCGTGAAAACAAAGGTCCATGTTGTTTTTATAATCAGTATACACCGTCGGATAGAAAACGTTATATGTTTTATATTTGTTTTTATAGTTACGAGTTAACTTATCCAAAGACCATTTAAATACTTTTATAATACTCCTTGTCCATAATTGTGATAAAAAACGTAATTTCAAACACCTCGGATAGATTACACGCACGTTTATATTTATAAAAATCGAGTGAACGAGTTTTGCTTGGTATTTTTTTTTGGTAAATTGCGTTTTGTAGAAATTATATTTATATTATATTTACCTTGAACGATTAAAAAATAAAACCAGTTTTTGATTGCCTGAAAACACGGATAAAACGTTTTCTAATAATGAAACCTAGCTAGATCGATTTATAGCCCTCCAAACACCCTGCATACTAAATTTCATGAAAATCGTCGAAACCGTTTCCGAGATTCGGATTATATATATAGTATGCCTATGTTTGGAATTGAATAACGATTAATTGTTACTATCTACGTCGTATTTGATGACGGTGTTCGGTGGTTTTCAACTGAACGCAACGTCACGGTGAACTTGGGTGCTTTCGTCGGACAAAAATATCGATCGAAATCAAACGACAGAATGCGTAACATGCGTTCAATTACGGAAATCGCTATATAGTAAAAGAATATCCGTCGTTAGCCTTTAGCGGATATACGTGCATTATTTAGTATGCGTGCAATCGGCGGCATTACAATTACCGCAAATTCCCCATCAAATACGATACTTTTCGCGGAACTTTTGAGAAAAACTCGAATTAAAAAACGATTTTCCGCGCATATTCTAAATCGAAAATTATACGTCAGACCGTTTTTGTTCATATAATAACCGTCAACGAACTAGTTGAAAGCGTTTTGTTTAAACGTAATTAGTTAATTTTCAGTTCGAATATGTTTTTTTGTTTTTGACTTCGTGTTAGGAATAGTAAAAAAAGTTTAACGTATATAGCGTTATTCAACATGGTCACAGATAGGGGGATGAAAACTTTAGCAATAACATTTATTGCGATCAATTATGTTACGAGTTACAATACGAAGAAAAACATAATTACAAAATGCAACATTATTATGGTCGCGCTTTTTGTAAATTAGTCTTTTAGAAATTTTTCGACGGTTTTCAATTGTAAATCTACTTTTTAAGAAGGTAGCTCACAATATTTTGTTTACAGATACGACGGATATTTTAAAAACAATACAACAGTAACACCGCTTGCTAATTATTATTTCGATCAGAACAGTCCATTTTCAAACAAGTAGGAAACAGACAGTAATAAACAATACAAATAAGGGATTCGTATTTTTATTGAATTTCAATACTTATAAATAATTGTTAATTTTATTTTAAAATATAAACCGTGAAAATGTATACATATATGAGTATAAATGTAAAAATTGAAAGAAAATTTTAATTTGTCACAAGATTAAACCAATCCCTCAAAGCGTCACTTAAGACACAGGGTAATTTGTCTATATCTCTTAGAATAATATAAAATGGAAATGGAAAATTGTCCATGTATGATTCAATACGAACCAAATTGTCTTCAAATATGGGCATTTTAATGTCCAAAATTGATTCCTGGAAAAATAAATCTAAATTAAAAACGCTATATTTTAAACAATTCTGTTTTCAATATCTATTTTTACTAAAATAATTTACTTTTATCAAACAAATTATTTTATGTATAATAAAAACGACTCAATATAAAAACATTTTTGTAACTTTAAATTTGAAATGCATTGAACTGCACTCGATACTTTTACAATAGATTTACTTATTTTCAAATCTAATGAAATATTTAGAATATACCTGGGACACTGGATTATCGACAATGATGAACGCAATAAATATCCTGTTAGCACTAGCTGTCCGAATAGTACGTTTCACAAACTCAGCACCTTCACTGATTATACCTCGGCCATCACTCACAATAATCAACAACTGCGCTGGTTTATCTGTTTCCAACTGGCCTCGGTCTTCGAATATAGCTGTAGCTAATTCTATGAGTTTACCAACTTTTGTCTTCTGTTCGTCGAACGTAAAATTATTTATTAGTCTAGAACCACTTTGATCAGTAAATGGTTCTCCGAGTGGGTGAATAATTTTTGGAGTTTCACCATAACTCATAATACCCAATTCTCCAGCTTCAATTAAAGTAAGAGCTTTACTAACAAGTGCCAATGACTCAAAGGCTATCTAAATATTATAGAAAAAATAGTATAAAAATATTAATGTATTCAATTAGTATTGATATTTATTATTAAAAATTAACTAGTTTCATATTATTTTTATAAATTGGAATATTTAAATAAAGTATTAAGGAGATTTATAATGGTATACATACATTTTACACACTTAATTGTAAATGGAATATCAAAACACATAATAATTTACCACAATTTAATTAAGTGAAAAATATTAAATTAATATTGACGCTAGACTTTTAAATGTATCACGAATAAACTTACCACTTTAGCATGACTATTTAACATACTGCTAGAATTATCAATTGCTATTATAATTTGAAATTGTCGTTTAGATGGTTTGGTTCGTTTAAGCCAAATTTTATCTTTTTTAAATTGGCTAGCAATGTATGGAATAACACGTCTCATATTTATTCGTCGTCCAGTTCTAAAATCTCCTTGTAGTTTTGAAGCTTTACTAGGTTCTAATATTAAACGCAACTGTTCGCTTAACTCTTGAGATAAACTAGATGTTGCATTCATAAACAAGTGCCAAGCCTCGTCATTATTAAGTTCACTATTTTCATTCTGGAAAATATTTATAATTATATCTGTCAATTTAAATACAATTATCTTATTTTAAAACAATTACCTCGGAGAACCACTTATCTAATTGACTTTTAATATTTTTCTTATGATCTATTGTTTCTGTTGAATATATATCAATATCGTCTTTTAAATTTACTGTATGAAACATTGTATCCATTCCACGTTCTACTGTATGAGTTAAGACAAAATCTCCATCAACACAATATTTATCTTCTTCTACATTTTCTAATTCATTCACGGACGATGGTTGGTTTCTGTTATTTTGATCGTTTGACTTTGTTTTTTCGGGTAATAATTCTAAACCACTTTTAGATAATTCTTCATCGTCTGTTCCATCTACTTCTATAGAAATTAAATCTTCTTCAATTAATTTTTCTCCATTTTCAATTTCATTATTTGCCAAAGGTTGTTTTTCAAGTTGTTCCTAAAAAAACACATCATTTAAATACATTTCTTAAATAAATTATTTATTTTAATAAAATTAACAAACATCTGTAGCCGCATCTAATGTTTCTGTATCTCCTGTATTTGATTCTGTAACATGTTTAAATAGATTTCCTTTTTGTTGGTCAATTTCACTTTCATTCATATCATCATCATGTTTACTACAATTTTCATTTGGAATATCAGTTGTTTTCAGTCTCTTCTTCATGAGACTATTTTTTTCGGCTAAAAATAAATCAGATTACTATAGTACAACAAACCCTTACCTAAAACTCCATGATTTAGTGAACAGTTATTTTAAAATTAATTTTATTTCTACTTATGAATTAATGATATATATATTACCTAGAGTTCTATCCACATCCATTTCCCCTGGTTTGTTTTTTCTTTTTTTATTTTCAATTCCAGGTTCTTCACTTTGAGAGCCTTTATCATTATCAACACTATTTCCTTGTTTATCATGGCATTCTTTTTGGGATTGACCGATACCTTGTTGTTCTAAACCCATGGCGTTATTATTATTTTGAAGGTTATCATTTTTATCTTCACCATTAGCGTTTTTACAAACATTATCATTAGTGACATTGTTTTCAAGATATGAAGATTGTGCTATTTGATTTTGTTCATCTGCTGAAGGTTTTGCATCTTTTTTATCCGGTATGGATTCATCTTCAATACATTGTTCACCTGACTTTTGATCATCTTTGATTCCCCCATCATCAATCTTTTGATTAACATCGTCGATACTTGTGTCTTCAATCATTGTGTCATCAATTTTATTTGTATTATCATTTTCTTCGTCACTTGTTTCCATTAAATTATTTATATTTTCATTAAGTTTTTCATTTACATCATTTACATCATTTTCTTCTAAATTTTCTTTCATAGAATCTATATCAAACGGATTATCATTGTCATCTTGTTCATTTATCTCACATTCATCTAATTGGAGTTCATTTGGTAAATCCATTGGTTCTGGTTCAGGTGGTAGTTTAAGATCAGCATGATACGGATTTATATGTTCTTGACCAACATCTTCCTCATTTTCATCATTTATTTCATTAATATCTTTTTTAAAATTATTTTTATCTATTTCTGTCTTTTGATCATCTTGTTTTGCAGTTATTCCATTATCAGTTTTAGCTCCAAGTTCTTTATCACTTGTAGACTCTCCACCTTCAGCATTTTCTTCCAGATTTTCTTCGTTGTCACCATTATCATCTTCAGAATCACTGCCCCATAATTTTTCATCTAAAATGCCAGCACCATCTTCTGTTTTTCCCATTTCTTTGTCAAGATCATCTTCTCCATCATTGTCTGAAGTATTTTCGTTCTCATCTTTATCTTGATTATGTAATTTCCCATCAAAATTATCAGACATTTCAATGCCATTTTCTTCTTCCTAAATAATTAAAATAAGTGCACACTAATATTAATACCAGTATTATTACCACAAGAAAATATGAATAAAGCTATATGGTTATATTATAAATTGTTATAAATTTGACATTAAAATATTTAATGATTTTTAAATAAATATCTTTGATATTTGTATCATGTATATTTTCCTAATTGTTATGCATAATATATTAAAAATATAAAAATAGATTATGTTATTCAGTATACTTTTTTGGAATGTAACAAAACTTTTCCTAATTTGATATTAATACATTTTTTTATCATTCTAACACATAACAAAAAACTATCCCTTGATATTCAGTTCCCCATTCAGTTAAGTCAGTTATTTTTTAAATCAAATCCAATTTCTTTAGATTAGTAAATAAAATTATACCATAACCTACATAATTAATTATTTTAAGTCTAAACATCCAAATTATTGTATTTGTAAGTGAAAAATTTGCAAGATTATATGTTAATACAATCAATTATTTACTTTGAGATCATTATCTTGTTCTATTGGATCATCATAATCTTTTTTAGCATCATCTAATTGATCTTGGCTTTGTATTTGATCTGAAACATCTTTGGTACCATCTCCATCAATTAAACCCATTCCATTTTTCCCATCAGACTGTGTGCAATCTTCGCCTTCTAAAAATTCATCAGGTATACAAAATCCCTATTGAATGAAAATATACATTTTAGTATAACGAAATAAATTAATTAAGATTTTTATAATTTACATTTGAAGCTAGATCCGTAAATAAAACTGATAAGACATAATTCATTTTCGATAAAACTCTGTAAACCATCGTTTGCTGAGTAATAAAATATTGGGCAAGCATTGCATATTGTTCAAATAGTGGAAGACAAGATTTTAATATATCATTACCAACTGACAATTTTAAAACATTTTTATATTGTTTATTAATAGATATTATATCAAAATCTTCCAAGTCCAAAGACAGTGGTTTAATAATTAAATATTTTAATAATATATCATCTTCATTTTCAACTTTTAGATCTGTATGCTTTTTATAAAGTTTTTCAACTGATATAAGTACTCGATTTATTAAATTGTTCATTTCATCCAATGGAGGTTCATTATTATTAGACACAAAAGGCCGGTGTTCAAAATTATGTTCATTAATTGTACTGTTATTATTTATCCATGTATTTTTGTAGAAATCATTAATATACTCTGTTAATTTATCACATACAATAAGTAATGCATCATATTTTTCTCGAATCATGAAATTTAAATTACATAATTTCATAGCATTGTAAGTTTTTTTGTCAATAATTGAATTGAGTGTGGTTTGAGCAATATTAATCATATCATTAAGATCAGAAATAATTTCATCAAAATTTTTATTTGCATTATTTCTACCACATGATGATAAATTTAATATATGTGTTATAGAATCATTTGATGTAGAATCAATATTTTTATTACAACACTGTATTGCTACTTTAAATTGATGTAAAATATTAATACAATTAATCACATAATTGATCGAATGCTAAAAAAAAAAAAATTAATGACAAATTTATAACAAAATGTATGATTTACAGATAAATTAAAAATGAGTCAAATAAAATATTAACTAAATTTTTTATATTATTGAACCCAAATTACAAAAATCTTTACATGAACAAATTAAATATAATACAATTATAAAAATTAATTTAAATAAATTGATATTTTCATGTTTTAATTTCCACTCATTTCTAATATAAATCTTTTAAATATTGTACGGAACTAATATTTACTTGATAATCTTCAGATGGAGCAAACATAACACCATTAGAATTAATAATTATATTTGACAAGTACATCATACTTCGGAACATTGTTAATGAACTAATGTTTGAAGCTAAGATTTTTTTAGTATTCCATGTCATATTCTAAAAAAAAATGAAATTGTTAATTTATAAAACATTATAAAAAAGGAAAACTTACTCTTATTTCATTAATAAAACCCTTTACACGATTCATTTCTTGTTGGCCTAATTTTGGTGACCCTGAAGCAATTTTTAGAGCAGAATTTTGTGATATAGACTTAAAAAAATATGACTCACAATCAGACCAGGCATGACGCAAGTCATTATCTATAACTCTAAATAGGAAAACATCAAAATTATTTATTAATTTATATAAATAGTGATTAATTATATATTATTGTATTTTATATAATAATTAATCAACTTTCAAATTAGGTATATTATAAATATTTATATTTTCAATTGTTTATTGATGTATAGTTGTCTAAACATATTAAGCAATTTAATTAGATTGAATATATAAACCAAAGGCTAATAAATAATACATTAGACAGATACTCAAACCCAAACAATTTACAAAACATACACACATAATATTTAATAATATAACTTACTTTGGAATTAAGAATTCTAACGCAGAATTAATATCTAAGGGAGGTAAATAGGCAAATTGAATAGAATAATCCATCTGCTCATAGTTGATTAAACCAGCTTTATAAGACAACCCAATATTTTGTAAAGTTTTAAACAATTCAGATAATGCTTTACGTTTTTGTTGCAAAATATGCTTAGCTTGAGATTTTTGTTTTATTTTTGGTAATTTCAAATCAATTTTTAAATTTTGTAATTCTTGTGCAGATTCAACAACACTGTTTATCAAATCATTTAATTCGTTTATGTGTGTGACATAAGAACAATTATTCATTATTTGATTACAAATAAAGAAGAATTTCTTAGAGTATTTATTAATGTTTCTGAGAATTTTAACTGTGTTTAATGAAAAATCAGTGTCCTAAAATAATACAATGAAAAAACCATTTATATTGTACATAAATACTGATTATAGTTTTAATAATATATTTACCAAAAATATCTCAAATTTCTCCAAATAATTATTAGATGTAAGTAGTGGTAAAATATATGGATCAGATTTAGTGTTTATTACAGTTGCCTGCGTAATCATAGCAAATGATGCTGGATTATTTAAAACTTCCTATAAAACATATAGTAAATATATATATATATATATACAAATTTTATCTAAAATATTAATTTTAAATGTGTTACCTCATACTGACGAGTAAACATGTGTAAAGTCTTTTGAACTTTGGATACAGTTTCTTTCACAGACCAATAATTAATATCGTTCCACTTAACAATTTTTATAAAATCATGTAATTTGTTTTTAATATCAGTACTTAATGTCTCAATACGAGTATTTATACAGTCTTTAAACTGAAAATAGTATTTGTATAGATTCCATGAAGCATTACAGAGTTCAGTTTGGATTTTAGTTTTTCTTTTACAAACAACATCACAATGGAATGTATATAGTAATTCTAGTCTTGCCACATAATCACCTAATGTAGATGTTTCCATAAATGTTTGTAAACTGCTAACAAGTTGCTGGAAATTTTCTTGTTTTTTAAGGTAAGTTTGAAAAATGGAAAATAGGTGAAACCACCATTTTGATGAACTATTTTCTTTCCTAAATTATTTAAAACATAATTTTATTATTATTTGACTTTACTATAAAATAAAAATTAGTATACTTTTTCAGTGAAGTTCTTAAACAATTCTTCCATGTATTCAACTCAAGATTACGATATTCATGAATACAATGAGAGACATCTAATAATAATTCACGGACCGTGACACCTCGATGTGAAACTTCTTCCCATTCATGAAGCTTCTTTAAAAGTAGTTCTAGACCAATAAGAAAACGACACATTGGACTAGACCAATCAAAATCCATTATTCGGTTCACTAACTTAGTTATCTATACATTAGAAAATAATAACCAACGTAATATTAATTTATATAAATGGAAAACAAAATAATAAATAATTACAATTTGTAGTGTAGGATGATCTGGCCATTCATTCAACAGTTTTTGAATTTGATCATCAATATTTTTTAGAATTTCAAAAGTCTTTTTAGCAAACACTATATTGGAGTCACGATAGAAATCATAATAACCTTTGTTATCAATGATTACAGGGTTATTTGCAATTTCAGTTGCCATTAAAAGCCATGGTATCATTTTATTATCTACTGACTTGTCCAAGTACATAAATTTTGACATTAATAATTTTCCAAACATGCAAAATCTATCAGCAAATGAATTTTTTAACCTAATTATTGCTTCATTTTCATTAATCTGTATTGGATTTACTATGAGCCAATGAGCAAAAGCTGCTGGTCTAACTAATTCAGTGTGTAACCGACAAATATCGTTAATATCATTATCTGTAAGGTTGTAGATTTGTTCTTCAGTTATGTTACCCTGAGTAATATCATCTAATATTTCAGAATTTTCTATATCATGAAAATCGCAATACTTCGTTGTCGGAAATTGTTGGGCGATTCCATTAGCAATTTCAGTTTCTGTAGGTAAAGTTTCATAAGATTTATTTTTGTATAAACTACTTTTTTCGCGAATTTTCATTTCTTCTTTATCTTGAAGGTTTTTCCAATTATATACGAACTTTTCAAAAACATATTCTATAGTATTTATGTATTGATCTGTCCTATATAATTGGCCACTCAAGTATAATGTATTATTTAATTCTTCCAAACATAGCTTATACCACCTTAAAAAAGTATATGTAAAACACAAATTTCATAATTACAATTGATTATTATTATATTTATTACCTAAACTTATCATTTATGTTCAATAAAATATCATTGTCAATATTTATCATTTTTATAATATCAGGACAAAATCGTGGAAATTCTCCGAATAAAGTAAGTAATTGTTCTTCATCCGAAGTGATATTGTTTTCTTTAACAACAGACCACTTATAATAATTTTTTAATAATCTCATTCCATATCTCATCTATATGAACGAAAAAAAAAATTATTAATAATAAAGATTAAAAATTATCGATAAAAATAATTTAATATTTGATGATTATATACCTGGTTTATAGACAAAAGTATTCCAGACAGAATATCAGGGTAACTTGCATAATGAATATTTAATGTGTCATGAAAGTTAGAAACGGAATTAAGCCAATTATCCATTTCATTCACAAGTGCTTCATAATCTGAATGTTTTGAATTGATAATATTATAAGTATTACTATCCAGTCCAAACATTTTTGAAAAACGATTAACTTCCTAAAGGAATTATTTACAATATAGATATTTACATTACTTTAAAATCAATAATCAAACATACTTCTAAAATATAATTATACGCTGGAGGTTCAGGTCTATATCCAATATTTTTGTGATTCTTATTTAACACCTTAAGTCTTTGAATATAATAGTTTTTGAAAGGAAATAACTCAGATATTCCATCTACTTGACAAAATAGTTTTTCAGCATTAAGTCTACTCTCTAACATAATTTTCTACAAAATAAAAATTATTTTTCATAAAACAACGAAGATTATCAACTTATTATAAATTACCTCAACTTTTGAACATTCAACTCGTATTTTTAGTTTTTGCAAAGGATCAATAGGACTTATTGATGAGAATACTTGAAATAAACACATACCAGTTAGTACCCACAACCGACCGGAACTAAATTTTATATGTTTAATTATATTATCAAGTTCAAGTTTTGTACTATAATTTTTATTTTTGTACAAATGTAAATTTTTTTTAATTTGTGATAATTCTTCAGAAGTATCATAAATAGCATTGATCATAGACTTGTGATGATTAAGTTTATTGGCAATAGAATTACGACATTTCTTATTGTCTTTCATTAAATAAAGTTCATCAAGAGATGAAAATTCAATTGGCAAAAAAGATGAAAAAAATATTTCGACTAATCTTACTAATGTTTCAATATCTTCAAATCTAGAAAGAACATAAGATAAACATAAATAATATATCATTATTATTAATAATATATATATAACATATAACTTCAACTGACTGGTTATTTGAAGATAGCTTAGAACTATTCCATATAAAGTTTGTAATACACATTAAGTTATGGGTATTGTTTTTTATAAGTCGGATAGGTCTTGGCAAAAATGTATAATATGGTTCGTTTTTTTTCAATAGCATATTCATTATAAAAACTGTAAATAATGGTTGTTCAAAGGAATAGAGCATTTCCTGCACAAAGATAATAAACGTTACAATTAGAATTTTAATACAATACTCAATTATTATTAAATACTTCATTAATATCGGCACTATTTTTTTCCAGATTAAATATTTTGTTGGATGACCATTCTAAATATGACCGTGGATTTTCAACAGCAATAGAAGTCATGGAATGTTTTAAAGCTTCCATTAATAAAATTATGGTAAATGAGTCATTAGCTTTTAATGAATTACAATAAAATGGCGATACAGTAGGAACAAATTGTAATAACAATTTCATCAATAAATGTTTATCGATAAGTTTTTCGGTATTTTTATTACACAAACTAGATTTTATAAGCGTAAGAAAATTTCGTTCAATTATCAGTTCCCACAATGGAATAAGATTTAATTCAATATCATTCATTCTATTTATTTTAAATTCTGAAAAATAAAATATTTTTAATTAATCATCGCTAAATATGTATGATTAATTTTTACCATTATTTTCATCATCATTAATAACAGATTTACAATCTGTGTATTTGAATGTAAGTAAACTGTCTCTTTGGTTTTTAAACTTGTCTGTAATTAATGTTTGAATATTACTTGATTTGATTGTAAACATGAAATCCATATTTTCTCTACAAGTTATATAAAACAATGATAATTAATACTTTTTAATAACATTGTAAACAATAAGTAATGAATAAATAATTACAAAATGGGGCATGCATCATGTTTTTTTTATTCAGATATTGTAGAAATATTTTTTTCAAAAATTATTATTACTTGAACAGAATATACCTAACTACTACGTTTATGGAAACAAAAAAAAATATATATAAATGGTACTTTCATATTAATTATAAATATTAAACGATATAAATATTATTCAATTACAATTTTCTTTTTAATTAAGAAAAATAATATTTAATAGATACCCA
Source organism: Geopemphigus sp. TES_GeoC_2020 (assembly GCA_025469175.1). Classification (NCBI taxonomy): domain Eukaryota; kingdom Metazoa; phylum Arthropoda; class Insecta; order Hemiptera; family Aphididae; genus Geopemphigus; species Geopemphigus sp. TES_GeoC_2020. Next base: position 14,539 of record JAIPRN010000882.1, on the reverse strand, counting down.
AAGTTTATATTATTTTTTAATGTTTTCCATATATTATAATTTATAAATTTCATATAACATAATGAATTCATTATTTATTTTTTCGTATAACAAATATGTCAGATAACTAATATTGATTATATTACTTAAATTTGATAAAATTTATTATAAAAGGCACTTTAGACCAAATTCCCATTCAAATTAACAAAAATATACACACAAATTTTGGATTTATTTGATTATTATGAAATGGATTTTTATATTATATTTCAATAGTACTATACCTATAAGTAACAATATAAATTTCACCATGAAGTTTACAACATTGATAATTTGGTAATTTCAATTTAGATATCAATGAATTCATAAGTTTTGCATATGGCTTAGGTGTTAAATAATTTAACAAAACTTGAGTTCCCAACATTTTTAGTTCTTCTGAATTACCATACCTAGTTAATTATAACATAATTAATTTAAATAAATTAGTAAGATATTAAATATATATTACTTTTTTCCAAGAGTTATGGAATCCATAATTGGAATAAAATGATTAATAATAACATTAAAATAACAATGAATTAATACAACTACAAATTCATTTTCATAATCTGTACTTCCAAAAATATTTTCTTCAACTGTTCGAGTCCAAATAATTATTTCTTTTAATAATAAACAATTATACTCATCAATAATTAAGGTGCTTTTATGCATAAAAAAATTGATGAAATCATTAAATGCATTAGAAACAACAGCGTAATCATGTTTTATTCCTCCATCTTCAATCATTAATTCTAAGAACAAAATAAAATGAAGTTTGATCAATAATTAGAAATCAAAAGCAAAATATTAATTATTTACTTTTTTTATTTAATCTTTCAGGGGCAATATTTTCATCTAAAGCTAGATACAAAGCATGGTCCAACATTAAATGTATTTTATTTTCAGCTAAAGAAGTTGAATTGTGAACAAGACGACCCTTGTTGAAATAATTAGCGGGTAAGTATCTAAAGTCAAAGGGTAAGTCTTTAGCATCTATATGATCTAATGATTTTGTTAGAAAATTTAACGATTCAAATTTTAAATTCTGAGGTTGTTTTATAAAATTGTTAATAGCTTCAATGTCAAAATTTATGGACCCAGACAAGTAGTGGGTCCTAATTACAATATCCGAACAAGACGAACGTCCAAAATAACATAATAACAAATCTTCTAATTTTATTTCTTTTAGATACTTATATTGTTCAAATATACTACACTGTTGTTTTATATAACATAAGTTTGATGATTGCAAAATATCTAATGTTTTGAGATTAGGAAACCACAAGTCATGTAATGGTTCAAGATTTTCTAAGATACGATCTATTTCCAAAATAACATTTTGTTTTGAATTATTATTTAACCAATGGATATATGAATCAATGCAAATGTCTCGAATAGTTTGCTTGAATAATTTTCCAGGTTTAATGTTCAGTGATATTAAATATGCAGCACGAAGAAGATCATTAATACCAATTGCAGTACCAGTTAATTGGGTTTTCATAAATGTATGTATTTCTAATAATACACGTCTAATTGATTTATCTTTAACACCTTGCAATTCAAGCATAGAGTTAATATCGTGATTATTTACTTCTTCTAAAGACTTCATATAAATCTCAACACCTCGATTTTTCATAGCTCTAAAAGTAAAACAAATCATTTAAAGAGGAAAAATGATGTTAGATTTATATTACCTGGAAATATTTCCATATTTTAAATCCATAGCAAAAAATAGTCTAAAATCATTATGCGGTTTTATTACTGTAATGTGTCCATTTGAATCAATACCCTTTTCACCCAATTCTAAAACTCCATTTGGTTCTAACAAACCATTTAAACGATCTAACACAGCAGGACTACATAAATTTACGTTATCAATTAATAACCAACAACCATCATTTAGACACTATAAAAAATTTATATATTAACAAATAAATTAAACATATCATTGTAAAATATATAATACACTTACTTTAATTAAAATACTATCAATCCATTCAAATTTTCCTAAAGAGTTTAAACTTCCTGTAGAACTAACACGATCACCAAGAGCTTTAAGTGAATTAGATAAATCAAAATCTTTTAATTCATTTGTAATTTCAATTAAAGTGAAAATACGTTTTTTAAATAGACTTATCTCAGAAGCCATTGTCACTGTATTACTAGATACATCTGTTTATGTAATATAAGATATTAATTAAACAAAACTATATTGAAAAAGTAATATTGTTACCAGTCATTTGTTTATATTCATGCCACAATGATAATAGTAAAATATAATTATTTTGACCATTTAGAAGCTGTTGACCAATTTCAAAATACATAGCATTTTCTATATTTCTAGCAAATTCTTCAATATGTCTATTAAAATCAACCTAAAAAAGAAAATAAATTTCGTATTCTTATTATTAATTATAATTTTTAATTTACTGACTTGTTCAAAACCACCCAAAATTTCGGTAGTATCCATAGTTGAATTTACAGTTAATACACGTAACTCATGTCCACACAACTGAGCAAATGTATTAATTACTGAAGTTTTTCCACTTCCACTACCAATCTAAAAATAATTAAAAATAAGTAGTGTTTCAGAATTTTTTATATCAATATTAAAATATAAATACCAAAATTGGCATCCAATTCATTTTCATACAAACAGCTAGTGAATTTAACACATGAATATGTGACCTCAAAAGCAGTTTATTATTACTTTGGTCTATGGGCATATTGATGGCTCGTTTCCGTGGTATTATAATTTTATTAAACATAGTTGAAGATGGAAATATTCTTAAAAAATCATTTTTCTGACATTTTTTACTTTTCAATAAGGCTTTAATTTGATTGAATATCTATAATAATACACATAATTATTATTACAAAAGTATAAATAATGAGAAAATGTGTAAGTTTTATATTACCTCATGACCAATCATTTGTAGATTTTGAGTACGATCAGTAAATATCAATGATAAATGATCTAAGATGTTACATTTTAAGGTTATCGTTACATCAACCCAACGTAAAATATCTCTTAAATTTATATCAACATTATACTTGTTAGAAAATGAAGAGATAAATTTAACTACTTGTTCTAAATTAAGGGAACGTATCTTTTTTGTTTTTTGCTTATGTATTTTATATATTATACTGACAATATCTTTACAATCTAATGTATTTAAGTGAACCTATAACCAATATAAAAATATCATAGTTTATAAGAATATATAATTCATTTTGTTTATAAAATTACTTGAAGAAAACGATTTAAAAATGATTTAGGAAGACCTTTCCTCGATCCCCCTTCAATCATCGGATTTTGACAAGCAAATAACCTGGTTTTTTTAGATTCTATAATAAATGTTCGACCCAGTTCAGGAATAAATAATTCACCTCGATGATCAAGAACAGCATTTAAACCTTCAAGTACAGATTGAGATGCTAAATTTAACTAAAAAATTAATAATAAAATATATTATGTTTAACATATTTATGGTGTACTAATAAATTGAATATTATAATAATTTAAAGCATTTAAAATTAAGAACATGTTTAAATTAAGTAAAGAAATCCTAATCATGCAATATGTACAAATAAAACAAATGAATACATAAGACATTGATAAATTTAAAAAATAAAAAAGGAAAATTTATCATACTTCATCTAATAAAATCCAGTTTCCATTTTTTAACGCTTTTAAAAATGGGCCGTCTTTCCATTCAAAACCATTTTCAGTAGGTAAATCAGATCCAAATAAATCTGATACATCAGTTTGTTCGGAGAGATTAATACGTGTCAATTCATGACCAGAAATTTTTGACACTGTTTGAATCAAACTAGTTTTTCCTACACCTGGACTACCTTCCAAAAGTATAGCTTTATTATCAATTTGCATACATCTTAATAAACGTATGACGTTTTTCTTAGTAGTTATAGCCTCAAATGAAAACTCTGGTACTGATTTTATTGGTAAATTACCTAAAAAATATATAAATAAAAATGAGCAAAAAAAAAAAAAAAAAAAATTACCTCTTGAAATGTAATATCCATCAAAACCAAACCAATCTGGTGGATGTTTTAATGAACAAATTGTAATTAAGTCATGAAATGTGATACAACTTTCATTCGTCATATTTGGATAAAATTTTTTTAAAGAATTTTTTAATGCACAATCAATAGCTTGATCATAACTGAAAAAAATATTATTATACATATTTTATTACCTAAAAATGAAAAAAAACTTACGAAAAATTTGATTTAGTTTTTTTGTCCAGAAATAACATAACAGCACCTTCTTTGAAAAACGTTATAAAAGCTTTTAAACTATTATAATTGGCATCATCTACTGGCAATTGGCTCATCATTGATTCAATAAATTTTACCCAAATTAAATAGGTCCTAATACTTACATTTAGCTTTAAATAACTAAAAAAATTATTAAATATTAATTAACATTTGAGATTATAAACCTTTTTAAATATATTATACTTATTAATATGTTCTGTTGAGATTAACCAGTTGACAAAATGAACCATTGATTGACTCAAAAAAGAGCTATAGTCACGAAATAATGTAAAATTTAGATCAATTATTTGTACTAGATCATAATTATCAGAACAACTTTCGCACCAAATTTCGGTCAAACGATTACGTAGAGCCGGAGATAACTATAACAAATATATTTTATATCACTACATTTAAAAAACTAACTAAATTTCAAAATTGAATATTTATGCATACTTCCTTTTTTCCATAATCACCACCGGGATTCATTGTACTAATAAAACGAAATTTTGGATGCGTTACAAGTTCAGATTCTTCATCCATATTTCCAATTTTTTCACTTAAAAATAGTTTTCTTTCTGGTTCTGTAAGTAAATGTATGTAAAACTATCATTATATCTATTTACATGTAATGTATTGTTTTTAAATTAATTTATAAATTAGCAAGCAATGACTAACCTAATAATGAATTGAAGCGTTCCAATACACTGTCTTCAGCTAATGAAATTTCATCTGCTAAAAACATATGACCATGAACTAATGCATCAACCAATGGTCCATCAACCCATTCAAATAATCTTTGATCATTATGTTCATTTCTATTTCGAACTGGTCTAATTCCACCAAGAAAATCTGAACATTCAGTATGCTCGTGACAATTAACAGTTAACAATTTCTGTCCACTCAATGAAGCAATTAAATGACATACTGTAGTTTTTCCACACCCAGTCTCACCAACTAATAAAACGGGTTCATTGAATTCAAATGCTTTACCTAATAAACAAAAATTAAAATAAATATATAACTAATTAACTTAAAAATGTTTAAACCAATGCATACTTACAAGCAAGTACAATCATTCGCCTAATGTTTTTTGACATATAAATATGTTCAAATCCAACCAATTTATTTTGTAATGTTTCAAGTATATGACGGGTTGTTGGTGATGTATTGTCATTTACTATAAAATATATAAATTCTATAAGTTATATAAATATATTCAAATAAGATAACTTACATGTAAATAACTCATCTAAAGAAAGTGAATGTTTAAAATGTTTTTCTAATATTTCCACTATAATTTGTTCTTCTTCTGGTTTACGAACCTTAGATGCTAATACTAAAAAACCTTAAACACAATAATAAATTTTAAAATAATGTTGAAAAATATTGTTTATATTTCCATACCTTCGTGTAATAAATGTCTAGTCCAATTATAATTATCTGGTGCATTTGCTAGACGGTAGCGTTCACCCCATCTAAATAAATCTCGTAGTGTTATAAAACCATGTTTTCCAGAAAATACAGAACTACAGTTCCTCGTTGATTGCAAATTTTTCATAACTGACACAATCTTCTTAGCATATGATAAGGGAATTTCACAACGTTCAAATAATATTGTTTCTAACTCATTGGCTGGAATCTCATCAAAATGCATTTCAATAAAACGATTTTTAAACGCTCTTGATAATATCTAAATAAAATTAAACAATTCTTTGAATTTTTAAAAACAAAGAATTATAACCCATAAATAAACTTACTTTACGTCCACCATAAAAACCAGGAGGATTTTGTGTAGCGAATAATCTGAATGTAGGATGAGCTTTAACAGTAGTTTGAGTTTCTGCTATAAATAATTCACGGTTGTCATCTAACACACGATTTAACGCTTCCAAGACATCGGTAGGAGCCAAATTTAATTCATCTAAAATTATCCAATTACCATTTCTCATTGCTTCAACTAAAACACCTACATAATTATATTATTGTAATTAGTTGTATTTAACATGTATTTAAAATCAATTATATATATATATATCAATATGCATAAGAATAACCAATAACTACCTTCTTTAAATACCAATTGACCTGTTACAGATTGAGCAGAATAAGAACCAATATACTCTTGAAGATCTGTATGCTCATGGTTATTAATACGTACTAGAACATTTCCAGATGCGTTTGCTAAATAAGTGATAAGACTTGTTTTCCCAACGCATGTATCCCCTTGTATTAAAATTGGAAAACAACTTAATGAAACAGCTCGTACAAGGTCACACAAATTTTTTTTAACACTAGCTGTTAAAATGTACTAAAAAAAAGAAAATTAACCAAATTTATCATATACTAAAATAAAAATGCATTACCTTATTAGAAATTGTAGGATCCAAAACTCCTTTTTTTATCCAATAACCTTCAAACTCAACGTAAGAATCGATTGTAGTTAATGGTCTGGGAATCGGTTGACTTATAACTCCTTGAATTAACTTTTCACCAAATATAGTTTTAGCTATTAATGATTTAACACGTTTATGAGAAGAATTGTCTAATTGAGTTAAATAACTAAGACAAAATGATTCATATAATGATCTTGGAGCAGATTGACATGGGTTTAAAGATGCTATAAACAAAGCACGACAATATGTTCTTAAACTGTAATGAGGTTTACGTCCTGTTCCATCGATTAAATTTTGTTCAGATTCGTATTTTGCAATCAAATAAAATTTTGATAACGCATTTAATTTTTTAATATCATAATCAGGTAAATAACATGATGTTAAAATTATTAAATCTGATCGATCAGATATTTCATCAACAAAGAATTCCGTAAATCTAATAAAAAAATTAATACATTTATATAAAAACTTAACTATAAACTAAACATACATTACCTGTTTCGTATTCCAGGAGGCAAGTCTTTTTTCCCAATATCTGTTGCTGGATTCATAGCAGCCATTAATCTAAAGTTTGGATGTCTAGTTATAGAATAAATATCAGTTTTTTCATAAATGGTTATGGTTCCATTAGGTTCAAGTAAACTGGATAAGCATTGTAATGTTTCAGCTGAAGCTAGGTTTATTTCATCTAATAAAACCCAATGTCCTAAATATATAGTAAATTTAATTTAATTTTAAAATTAAATTTAAATTTAGTTATTAATTACAGTACTTACCTTCTCTTAAAGCACGAATAAGACTTCCATCAACATACATGAACGCCATTGATGTCTGAAAATGTTTTAACTGAATTTCAAAACGTCCTATTTTTTCATTCATCTCTAACCAATGTTTATTATTTTTAGTGCATTTTTTAATAGCCTTTTGTGTGACATATTTCATTAATTTTATCAAATTCCACCATTCACGATTGTTAAAACACATCTAAAAAATATAAATATATTAATAAAATATTTAATATTACAAGATACATTTTTAAAAAAGATTGATTTACAGAAATATGATTTAAAAATTTTTTATTTTGTTCAACATTAAATTCTGCTCTAAAAAGAGTTTCAAATTCTTCTTGAATGGGTTTAACAATAATTTTCAACTCTACAGGTTTATAACCTCCAATAAAATCAACAGTATCACTTTGTTGATTCATATTTAATACAATCAATTTATTTCCTGTATATTTAGCTAATAATTGGACTATTGATGTTTTTCCAACACCAGTTTCTCCTACAAGTAATACAGATTCCTTCTCAACTATACAACATGCAATTTTTTCTAAAAGGCAGCAAGAATTACGCGTTAAAGCAAATCTTGAATTTACTCTGAAAAATAAAAATTATAACATAATCAAATCATAATATACTATAAAACTGTGAATTATATTATAAATAATAAATGATTTCGTTAATATCTAAGCAGTTCTTATTTATTTTGAAATGTTGCTATGATGTCCATTATATCTTTATAATTCAATCAATATAAATGCAAATACATTTTAATAAAATAATTGACAAAATAAATAAAGTAGCTTTTAATTTAAATTTTAAAAATAAATTTATGTCTAATCATTTTATTTGATAAACTATTTTAAATATAAATCATTTAAATAGTTAGTTTAAAGAAATCATATATCATAACCAAATGTGTAAGTTTTTAAGTCTTACGAATATTGTGATAAAAAGGAACCATTATGTTGTAGTGTAATTCTTCCAATAATGCAATACTCATTTTCCAAGACAATGGTAGGTTTATACTCGTTTAAAAAAAACTCTGCTTTAGTTTTTACAACACCAATCAATGAAGCAACATGACAAGCAAGGTCAAGCCTCATTTCTAAAAAGAATTTAAATAAAATAAATCATTTTCAAATACCTATATAAAATTTGTAAGTTAATTACATATAATTTAATAAATAAACATATTTGGAGACTAAAAACAAATGAAAACAATGAAAAAATTAAGTTCTTCAAGATAGTGTTGGAATACTCAATGTAATACTTGAATTGAAATTTAAAATTTTATTATTTTTAATTTAAAAATAATGAGGAAATATTCGATTTAGAAAAACATTCCCGAGTACTACTACATTTATTATAATTAAATTTGTAAGTAAAATAAGACCTTAACACTTATGAGTTAAATTATTCATTTTATTTAATTACTTTTATCTTTTGTATTACAACAAAATATGTCAATTGCATCTTGAATTACTTTCAGAGATGACTCATTGGAAGTTACATCAAATTTCTTTATAATACGAGAACACCATTTAATTAAATCTCTTGTAGAAGATAATCTTTCATTGAACTTTAAATTCAAAATACTTTCGTTGTTATGAAATCCAGTAGAAAATAATAGGAACACGTCAATAATTTTAGTAGAAATTGTATTTAATATTGGAAACTGAAAATTAAAGTTTTATATTAAAAATTGTAATATATTATTTTAAATGATACATTTACCTTAGTTTCAATAACTTCGATTAATTCATTCTTATTCAATGGCTCAACATTTACTTGAATATAATGTTTTCCTAATAAATCAATGGCAATATTATGTTTATGATGATATCCACTATTAGTAGTTATAACTCTCTGAGTAAAAAATAATTGAAATCCAGTAGCGGGAATTATCTGATCACGAAAACCTGGTACAGTTAATGATTGATTTTCAATTAATGATTCAAGGACAGCTGCGAGATCACTAGATGCTGAGTCAATATCTTCAAGTAAAAGCCATTTTCCTTCAATAACAGCCTAAATTAAAAAAATATTAAATTTTTATAATTAGTTTTTTGACAAATAATATAAAAAATATAGTAACAAACTTTAGTAAGTGCACCAGGTCGCCAAACAAATTCACCAGGAATATCAGTACAATGGTATGATCCTAGCATACTCTTTGAATCTGTATCTTCTCCAAGTTGTACAGTTAGTAATTTTTCATTGGTATGTCCTATTTACAAAATAACAAAAAGAATAATTGTCTTCTTCTTTTCCACTATCAATTATATTAGGTTGGTCCTACACCATCATAGATCTCGATTTTACCATTCACACTTAAACCAGCATCTTTATATCATACTATTCCATCTCCTTTTTTCTCTTCATTCCTATGACAATTCTCACTTCCTTTGACTCAACTCTCCATATAACATAACCTAATCATCTCGGCCTATTTTCTTTCATTTTTTCCACAATTGATGCCACACAATCTATATATGTACTAATTTTTTTATAAGTTATCTTTATGGGAAAGTTCTAGTATAGTATACACCTATAGTACCTCATATCTCTGTGATTGATAAAAATAAAATTATGTCAATTTGACAATTGGTCAGAAATATTATCAAATATAAAAGTCCAAAATTTAAAAATGGAAAGTCTTACCACTGGTATTATTAATAGGTATTGTAAAACTATAAAAAAAAATGTTGAAATATATTAATTAAAAACTTACCTGTAATATTCGCTAAATATTTAACAAATGAACTTTTTCCACAACCAACAGGTCCAACTAAACAAACAGCTTTTCCTGCCTGTACAGTTAACGCTAGGTTTCTTAAATTTTGTTTTGTAGAATTAACAAGTACAAGGTCATTACACTATTCCATAAAAATTAAAAAAAATTCATTAACTATCACACATATTTTATTAGATAATAATAATATATTACCTGTTTTGGGGACCCAACAATAGATAGTGGTATATTTTCAACTGTTATATACTGATGTTCTTTATAAAATTTAATGTAATCTTTAAAATTTATACTTCTAGACTTCAACTGATATATAAGCATATATTCCAGATTAGTTTTTTTATCCATATAACGATTAACAAAAGTATGCTTTTCAGATTCAGTAAATTGTAATACTATTGACATACATTGACAAGCCAACCTTTAAAAGTAATAAAATGAATACCTTTTCATACACATAAATTATAATTTTTTCTTTACCAAACAACATATAATTCATGATGATTCAAATAAATACTGCAAAATTCTGACCAATTCCAAAGATTTCTGAAATGTTTAGCAGCTAGTGTTAACAAACGTAAGATATTTTCAACTATTTTCACATCTTGATCCACTTTTTTCTTTTTGGCGACAGATGGTAAATCATCGATCCATGGTGGAGGGTGTTGAGAATAATATTCAAGTATTTTTCTAAAAATTTATTTATATAATAATCATCTGATAATTTATGAGAACATTTGATGTGCTATTATAGAAAAATTATAATGGGTAAAATGGCTTAATTTAAATAATAGCTATAAATAATGAATTAATAATTTTAATTTATTAACACACGAGTATTTGTTCTGAAAAATATAAACAATTTAATAAAATAATAATTATCACAGTTTTTACCAATTTTTTTGTTGATCTTACCAAATTATACATAAAATGTACACAAGAAACGAATATTATGTAAATATGCATGAAAACATGTCAAGAAAACATTACTAGAAGATTGTCTTTAATTATTTTATAATTGAATAGAAAAATACACCAATCACTATTCAATTCGATATAAAACAATTTTTTTCAACAATATTCAACAATCTCCTTAAAACAACATTATTTTAAATTGTCATACTATTACGACATATTCAACAGAATATTTGCAAAATAAATGTTCAACAAATATATACAAAAATGAGAAAAGTGTATATGAAACCATTTGATAAGTAATAACAATTTAAAACTCACCTCAACTCGTCCACAGACAACTCGTCAGACTTTTCATCGTCCATTGTAATATCAGCTTTAAACGTCCATTAATAAATAAAAATAATTAGAACAAAATTAATGAATAAGCTTTTTCACTTTTTTTCATTAAACACAAATATGCTACAAGAATAAATGTATACCGGCAAAGCAACACTTCAAATAATATGAAATAAAATGATGAAATTCACGTGTATATCATGACCGTATTTATCAGACGATATCAACAAAGATGTATGTTTTAATCTTTTATTCCATGATTTAACTGTTAAAAATCCAAACTAGAAGTTAAACATTATCATAATTTATGTTTTAGGTACCCCTGAATGACTTGCAAAATATCACTAATTAAGCTAACAAGAATAAAATATATTATGAAGTACAGGCGTAGTATACTATAAGTACATGCTAGTGTTGGCCTGATGAAGTACGTATTTTAAAATGGTTTTATAACATTTCAATGAATTAACCTTTTTGTATTTTGTTATGTAGACAATAAACAAATTATCAACATGGGAACAAATGATTTTCCAGTTCTTAACGAAATTTCTTTTAAATCAAGTCATCAATAAGTAAAAAAATGCATATGTAGTCTGCCAAAATACGAGATGTGTATAAAATTTTTTAATTAAAATGTAAATGTTTCATTACAATTATATATATATATATATGTAGACACGTTTATATATTTATATGATTGTTATGTTCTGATTTTGATTAGTTTCATTGTTTGATTATTGTTAGTCTGTTAGGGATAAAAAGCACCATGTATTTACATGCAACTATGAAACAGGTTTATTATAGAATCAAATATAAATATTACACATGCTTAATATTATAATTTGGAATTATTTAACTACTCTTGCATTTGTAATAACTCAAAAAACAAAAGAAAATAAATTAAAAGAAAAAATTATAAAAACAAATAAAAGTGAATAATAAGGGAGGAAAAAATTGGGTGAAAAGTGTGTGGGAGTGGGATGGGTTGGAATACCTGTGTGATAGGTGAAAGGGTGACTGGGAAATTTAATGAGTTATTATAGTTATTTTGTTTGAGGTCGTAAATACGAAAATGATACAGGAATGTTATTAAGATTTGTTGTAGATTCGAATATAATCAGAACATTTGAATATAATTAATGATGAGTGTTAGTATAAACTGAATCCTATTTTCTTACCCACCCGACTGTGCCCGACTTCTTTGGTCTAGAGATAAATGGTTGTGCAGAGGTATGAAGAAAAAGGTTGGGTTGGTGCCTTCGCTCCACAAATCCACCAACAAATGTTGAAATAAGAACGCAAGTAAGTTGGTGAGAAATGACTGGACTGTCCCTCGGAATACTGACTTCTGAAGATTGTTGATATCTGGTGGCTGGAAAGTTGTCAGGTGTAGTGAATGTGTGCCAGTGAGAATCTCCTATACTCTGCCTGACGAGAGATATTTTTCTGGGGAGACTCCTCTCTGACACATGAATTGACAAGACTTGTCACTGCTGAAGGAGAGGTGTAATTTTTGGGTTATATATGCTTCGTGGGGTCATGTCCCCATAGAAATTTGCTACTTCTGGTATTGTAGCGCCTATGTTGTTGACCTCGGTGGTTGTGTCCCTGAGTTCCTTTGGTTGATTCTGGGTATGCTTTTTTTTTAGTTTTGGTGTAGCAATATTACAGTTTGTCAGAAGCTATTACTAGAATCAAGTACTTGTTTATGTCTGATACGCTGATGGGCTTTCAAATAAATTTCAATTTTGGCAAATAAAATTTATATCAGTGTATAGATTCTCTTTTTAAATGTATGTGATCTACCGTCGAAGGCTGTTGTTTATCTTGTGTCCCATATGTGGCACAGTGCCGTATAATTTGGAATATTGTTGTTCAAGTACATCAAGTCACACTCTAATATGCAATGAAAATGTGGTAAAGCGTTCATTATTGAGCCCTTTATGTTTATGTAATGTTAATAGGTTCAGGTATAATGTACATTGGTTCAAAATCACATTAGTCACTACTGTTTCATAAACTGAAAATAGCAACAACTTTGTAGGTTACTTATTCTATTTTTACATAAATAATATCAGTAATATGTTTTGTATGATATTAAACCAATTTGATGTTGGTTATGATAAAATAGCGATTTATGTTCGCTTCATACTGAAATTCTTACTAAAGTAAATTGAAAAAAAAGAGAAATTGTGTATAACAATTACTTAATTTTTCATTGACAAACCAGCACATGTCAATTATCAATAAACCATGTAACACAACATATAATAGATATTACATTAAAAAGCAGCGAAACTTGGCAACAAATAATTTATTTAAATCTAATTAATGAAATTTATAAGTGTGAAACATGATTAATATATATTTCTGAAATATTTGAATTTACACCTATGTGGTTTAACATCTATACTTTATTTTTGGTTATTTTTTTATAGCTGAAAAATATTGCATTTAACTTGTAACTATGTCTTCCAGTTCAGTGTAAAATATATGCATTTTGTATTAATTTTTTTTTTTTGTATATTATACTTGATATTATTTAATAAAAATATTGAAACTAATTTTAACATATTTGTGTGCATTTTATGCTGTAAGCCATTGCATTATTTTAATATTACGTCAAAACAAATGTTCAAGTTATTGACGAAAAATGTTTATAAAGGAAAAATTATTTAGTTAAATTATTTGGAAAGGAGAGTATTGGGGCATGGCTAATAAGGATCATATAGTAATTAAGAGACCGCTCCGTTACATATTTTTATAGTAATAGCTAATATTTTTTAGAAAATGTTTTATTAACTACAAATTTTAAATATCGGTACAATTTGATGCATTGAATTTCAATAAGCAATTTAAAGTTTCGTAAAAATTGGAATTTTTTATAAATTTTACGACGGTTTGGCAGATTTTTAGCACGACGGTAAGCGTGGCTTATGAACTAATTTATATTGCCCTTAATGAAGATGTTATTTACGAGATGAAATTGTGCCGTTTCGTAAATCGTCATCTGGAATGCCGTGTAACGTACCAATATATATATATATATATATATA
>JAIPRN010000881.1:0-61824 GCA_025469175.1 Geopemphigus sp. TES_GeoC_2020 | reverse complement strand
TATATATATATATATATGTATGTATATATAGATTCACTCGGTTTAATAACAAAATATCCCGTCGTCAATCTTACCTATTTATCGATTTTATAATCATTTTTCTTAATATTATATAATGTATGCGAATAGTTTCATGTACTTACAAAGTGAAGTTAGAATTTTGATACGCATGAACGCCTAAACTAATTCGACTATTTTGCCGCAGAGTGATCGAACGATAATTTATAATATATTATATACTTTTGTATCGGCAAAATGAATTAATTTGTTGATGACTCTGACCTACAAAAAAAGCAAAATATGGGCATGTGATCACCGGACATTATAGCGAATCATTGACAATAGTACAAGTCATACAACAATATCATATAATTAAAATTAACGTATAATAACCTTATATGGAATAAACATATTATTATTAATACCGGAATACAGTCACGTAATGTTTTATTATATTTGTCAAAAGACGATATGCGAAGAACTCTTAACTTATATCAATTTAAATTTTCTCATTTTCCACGTTCGTCGTCCAAGCGCGTCCTTCGTTAAAAGTCGTAATTTACATTAAAAGGAATACATACACATTGATACAAATATAGATTGAAAACAACTACATTTTGTTGAATTTGACGTTTTGTAAAGACCTAAAGCTATAGAAAAAGTATAAACGACGCGTTTAATTATTTAATTTTGTGACAATTAAAAAAAAAATGGATAATAAAATCATGGTTTAATTAATTTTATGGAGTTAAAAAAATCAAATTTTTTCAAAGGACGCCATGTAAAGGCATAACAAAATGTTAACATCTTTTACACTTTTTCAAGTGACTTTGACTGTAGGACATCATTATTGTTATTATTGTGCTCGTTAAATAAGCTATATATATATATATATATATATATATATATATAATATAATATGTAACCTAGTAACCATATAATTAACGATGAAATCATATGAATTTGTTTATTGATGTACATCATATGGCGTATAATAACAATTATAACTTTTCGTTTCTCTCGTGCCTATTTAGTTTTAAAACCGTTTTTTATATTACGCGCGTTATAATATTTTCGAAAATATTGAATGAAGAGACGAAACACTACGAGGATATGTAAAAAAAAATACTCTTCCTTCGGACCCGTTACCCACCATCTGTCGCCGGGTTGTTGGCCAACCGTAGCTGATTATGAAACTCCTATACATCTGCTCCTTTTTATTATTATCGGCCTCCTGTTCGTTGTGTTACATAGCTTAGTTCGTTCTTACAACTCACACGCGCGAGCGAGAGCTCTCCCCCCCGACTTGGTAGTATATATAGGAAGCGATTATTATATATATATATATTTTATCAAATAACACTTCCCTATTGGTCGAAATTAAGTCCTTATATACGCGCGATTATTGCTCAACCATACTATACCGTGCACCGGTCCCAGCCAGTTATAGGATTACGACCCATACGTATACAAAATTACCCAACTTTTAACTTGGCACCCTGCTGAAGAAATTAGTACATAAATTGTAAAAAAATACACTTATAGGTATATTACACATTCCTATTATTGTACGTACTGCATGTCTACTACATATTACAATGTAAAGCACGAAATTGCAAGTGTTTACAACATACGTTGTGCACATAATATTAAATAAAAGAACATTAAGGTTTTAAGTTTTAAGGTTCTGTAGACAATTTCGGTTCAGTTAAAAAGAATTAACAAATAATATGTTTCCCTACAAATATGCTAAATTAACGTTTTGATTTTCAATTATTTAGACTGCGCGCAAACTTGATTTTAATTAATATTTTAACAGCCTTGATGAATATTCTAAAAATATCAACATTGCCTTTTTATCTACATATAATATGTTGTTGCGGTTTTTTAAATGCATGACCAAGTTACGTCTTATACCAGAAACCCAAAATTTAAAATATAATATTTATGTAAAATACTAATTGAAAAGATAAATGGGTCTGAAATACTATATCGTAATTTATAATATACCACTGTGGGGACTTAGTCGTCGCGATGACGCAAATGTACATTATATATACGTGATGTTTTGACATATCTACAACAATAGCGTATATAACGAAACCGTTAAACACGAAGTACTTGTCGAATAAATAATTATATTTAAAATATTAAAAAATATTAGCGATCATCCCACCGCTTTTGTATTATATTTTTAGCCGGCGCATGAAAATGTAGTCAATTTTAATTAAAGGAATAGACGATATTTTATGATAAATTAAATTAAATTAAATATTCGAACGCTGGCGTTTTAATATGTTTTTTCTAAGTTGATAGGAAAACAGTTCACACGTGATATTTATGCGTGATTAGAAACACTTAAAATTATAACAATTTATATGAAATTTATATGAAATATAACCCTAACTATTAGGATTATGTTATTTTTTATACGTGTACACAAGACTGTGACAATTATTGTACTTGTAGTTATATACTTTTCACTTGACGTATTATTTTAAGCACAAAGATTTCAGAAAAAGGGCAATATATTTAATATATCTATACGTCATAAATGACGTTACTCACGAATATTTATTTATAGTTATGTATATATATTGCACACTATATATTTATTGAAAATTATATATTTTCATATATTATACGTATAAACACATTAAAAATGCTTATTAAATCAACAACGACAAAATTTTTTAACGTGAAATAATTTTAAAAAAATGATTAAATCAACAGAAAAACCGGTTGTCGGTTTATTTGGATACATAGCTGTGTTGTACGCCGTATACTGTTACACATAATTTGTATCGGTGAATCTGCTAGCGGAAAATGATTATTATACGTACTCATGCGTTTATTAATCGTAAATCAACGAGACGACCTAAAGGCTGTTTAAGTGTGTGTGTATATAATTTTGATTCAATTTTATTTTATTTATCATAAAATTTCACCTATCACATTTAATATATATAGCAATAGACAATGGCTTAGACTGAAAATATCATTAATGACGTACTGCCTTTATGTGAAGTGACGATGTTGCTAATCGGAAGTGTATATTTTATTTTAGGTATGCGACAAATATAATTTTAATATCGAACATTTAGACATTCTTTTATATATTATATGAATTACGAACAGTATATTTAATTATAGAAAAATAGAAAATAAACAAAATACGCTTTGTACACAATTATTCCCGCAATTTAAACGATAAAAAATCATTACGAAATCTTAAAATACGATTTTATAAATTATAATAAATATATATATATATATATATATATGTTATATACACATCGTTCTATATATAAACAATATACATTTTGTACGTACTAGAAGGTAATATGTAAATGAGCAAATCACGTTTCAGCAAGGCGCGTGCTTGTGTATGTGTGATTTTCGGGTTTATACATACGAAAACAAAATATAATACAATACGTAAAGTACGGATTTAAAAACGCCCAAGAGGCGTATATTATGCTGGTGCCAACGACCTGGCAATAATGATTATGCAATATTTTATTCGTATCAAATTTTACGCTTTTCCGAACGGAATTTATTATTCAAATGCGCAGCCTATACACACAATATGTACCTATACACTGCGATTAATACGGATGTATATCGAGTAGTATTTATATTATCCCAGCTATTGCATAATTCAACTGAAAATTACCAAATAAATAAAAATTCACGCGAAAAATAACGGAGCACGATAGGTTTATTTTGCAATTCTATTTTTTTAATATACCTTTTTACCAATTCAGACATATAAACAAATATATATATAACTATTTATTATAAATATAGTATTCATAATAAATGATAAAACATAATATAAAAAGATAATCGCAGTAACTCACTCGGGTGTAGGTTTATGACGCGATGTAATGAATGTAATAGATAAATACGAAAATTTAAGGGTGATGTCATAAAAATAAAAAATAAAACCATTATCAAACACGTTAAAAAATGACGCGAAAGGAACAAAAAAAAACTGAAATATTTTTGTTATTGAATGGTTAAATTTTCTATGCGGTTGAAAAAGAAAAACACATAAACCATATTACGTTATTTGTATATATATGTATAACTGCAAGTTTTTACGACGATATTTTAAAACATTTACGACTGTGCAGAGTGTTCATATATATATAGAATGTACCTTTGTCAAAACCGATGTGATATGTCTCGTTGACATTATCGAATGTCCGCGGGGAGAGAGCGATTTGTAAAATTTCTGGAACTTACAACGGATGTCAATGACCTCTATATATCTTCTATACCGAGTGTCATTAAACTCGCCTATACTCGCCTATATTAACGTTATCTCAGCTAAAAGAAAAAGAAACAGAATCACACACGACTGCAGAGACCTTTATGCGATTAATAAAGAAAAGTAATTTATGTGTAAAAAAATGTATGTTGAAAAACGTACATCTCGATGGTCATTATTTTGTTTTTACTCTCATAGCCACGTGTTCTATAAACAACTCGCACTCGTAACCTAATAGGAAATGTAAAGCCATCCGTTCCGGGCACTTACACTCGGATTTCATGGATGACCAATTATATCATGTTATACGCTGTTATTGCGGTATCACTATATAACTAATATAATATAAAAGAACGGATAATTTTTGGTCAAAAATATTTAAATTGAATACATTTTTTCTCTTCATTTTTGAATAACTACACACACGCACGCACGCACGCACACACACATACACACATGTATATATACATACGAACGACAAAACACGTGTTACACCTGAAGATATATTGTATCCGATCGTTACTGAACGAGAAACCAGAGCAATATATATTCGAAGGTCTTTCTTTTTTTCACCAATATAGCGGGTTGAGGAATTTTCGAACCCAGATTTCTGAATATAAAGGCAAGCTACCTGCTGCATTCACCCTCCGAACAACGTTACCATAAACGGAGAGAAATCGGCTGTGTTATTACTAGAAACCCAAAAGAGCACCGAATGTTGGCGTTTAACTTCAGTGTAATAATATTCCTATGGTTGAAATATTCATATAATATGGCCAATACGCCTGATTTAAAAAAAAACCAACTATAAATTTATTTTAAATTCGAATGTCATATAGTAGCTATAAGTCAACATATCAGTTCGCACGCTTGATACATATGAACGCAAGCCAAATGACAACGATTTTGTCGGAATCTAAATATAAATTATAAATAACTTCAGGCATTGAAGAACATAAGGATATAGTAATATAAACAATATTTACTATCAGCATGCAATTTGGAAAGGAAAATAAATATTAACATATTTATGTCATATATATATATATACAATTATACGCAGCAGCAAGTTCAATGTTTTATCAAATAATCATACTGTTATTAAAGTTAAAAGCAATTTTAATAGCATTGGTTAAATTTTCACTTATAATAACCACTAAGTAATATGTATTCAACTATAATAATATGTTTAACGATTTACCTACCTATTTAAGAATAATATTTTTAATAACATACATACATTTTGTTAAAATGATAATTTATGCAAACGTGTCGTTCGTTAAACAACAGGAATAAAAAGTTTAAGATTATACTGTTATTAAAAATAATAACGAATACATTTCTATTTCATAAACAAAATACACGAAATAAGGTAATATAAATTATATACATAAGTAGACAACTATTTTAATACGTATATTATTTTTGTGTTAGTTAATTGTATTCCCCAATTTAATGGTTAAAATAATATGATTATACATTTCTTTTAAAAAGCTGTATTATCAGAAAAAATTAAAAATTATTTTACAATTGCCACGTAATATTTATTTATTTTTATATCTCTATGGATATTTTACCAAGATTTTTTAACTTGAGTTATAAATTAATATCATTCAAAACCCATTAGTGCCAACAAAATACGCATTTCTTTATTTAATTAGTTTCCGACCAGACAGGTCATAAGTTTTTGTACTGCTTAAGGTAAAAATTCAAATTCTGTATAACACCTACAGTATCACGAATCAGAAACAACTGGTTTTTTTATATTATACATTTATACCTACGATTTACAGCTATATACACTATACACAGAGGTACCATAGTACATAATTACGTCTTTTAATTTGATCGTCTAATTGTAATTCCAAATAATATTACAACGATATTACTTATTCTTTAACACCGCATATGTATACATTGTACAGGAAATATAAACATTTACTTGTTCATGTTCATGTTGTTAGCCACCAAATTAATTTCTAAAACATATATAAGTATTGTCAATACTTAAGTATGTCTATATACACACACACACACACACACACATATATATATATATATTAGTATATATGAAACACGATAATATATCCAATAGCCAACAGGTAGATAGTAAGAGGACCTTATTTATCGATACCTGTGATTTATAAGTTACAACATTATACACATGGGGTTCAAAAGAATAATATATACTCGTAAAAACTTCAGCGTTTACAACTGCAGGTCGCACAGAACGAAATACATATCACATGTAAACGCCTTGAGAATAATGTGCCGTCCGCAGGTA
Source organism: Geopemphigus sp. TES_GeoC_2020 (assembly GCA_025469175.1). Classification (NCBI taxonomy): domain Eukaryota; kingdom Metazoa; phylum Arthropoda; class Insecta; order Hemiptera; family Aphididae; genus Geopemphigus; species Geopemphigus sp. TES_GeoC_2020. The sequence continues at coordinate 55,264 of JAIPRN010000881.1, read as the reverse complement.
AAAAGGTTCGTCTTTTGCAGCTTACACCAAAATACAATATACATTGAAAAATTCTGGACCATAAATAATTTTATACAAGATCGAAATGTATAGCTATTTATATATTAATAATATGTTTAAACGTTTTGGAAAAAATTTTAACATTTTGGATATATATATATATTTATAGATATATATTGTACTGTATATATGTATACATAACGTTATTGTCAAAGTTGACCAAACTGAAATTTTTCTTTTCCCAAATTTATGAATAGAAAACTAGGTCATCAAATATAGCGGTTCGACATTTCTCGACGACAGCTAGTAGACGCGTGATCCGGCAATTGAGTTTGTATAGAATGGGCGAGGTTTCCTGTACACACACGGGGCTCGCCTTGTAACTTCCTTTAAATCCTTTGTTTTTGTCATCGTCCATTGGACACACGGTTCGATATATGTATATGTATATAGTATACATTATAAACGTCCACAAAAAAAATTGGATATTAAAACGTCTTGAGTCTCCCATATAGAAACACGGACACGGTGTATTTCCTCGCGGTATTCGTGGGTACTACCTAAATAGTATACAGCGTGGTCGAGGTTATACATTATTATTGTTATGTCGTCGTCGGAAATAAATCGGTATTAATGAGTAGACAAGTGGGATGACAAGAGGATTATGCGCGTTGACTCCCACCACCGCCGCTCACAGAAACAAATCATAATATTTTTTTAGTATGACCAACAAAGCCTCAAATTATATTGTGACCCTTAAAGACGACTGACAATAGTATAGGCTAATGAACCCCGTGTAAATGGTCTACTTGGATTATTGTTTATTTGATATATAACGGTTCCGTACGTGTTTGAATACGAAAATGGTATATATATATTGTCATATGTATACGTATATACATGTATGTGTATTCTACATGCCCCGTGTTATAACATTGGACGAGAAATCCAGAAGCTGGCGATATTAACAAATAAGGACATTTTCGCGACATTGCTCGGAGAAAATGTACACATATACATTATATCGATTAATACGTTGTACACGCGGAGAACTATACGATATGTTTTATGCAAGTCGAATAGTATAATATAATAATGATTTTATTATGCACCATGTATATATGTTACGCCAGTAGTTTTGTCACGTCCTCACCACTAGAATATAACCGTCATTTGACCGTACACACTGAATATGACGGTGGAGGTTGTAACGTTTTAACGATATATTGTTATTGTTTTTTTCCCACTCTAACCCAATTCTAATATTTATCAGAGGGGAATATTTACGAATGCACCTACCAACTATGTATATAATATCTCTAATATCTTGTTACGCGAGTTTTTTTTCCATCTAACAGTGACACGGGGCGGAAACGTTTTGAATGGAATTAGGTATACCTGGGATTAATCTTCGGATATGAAAAAAGTACGTTGTCTGAAGGTGATGTGCACAAAAGACACGAAGAGGCAGGCACTATATACGTTATAATGTATATACGAATTCTATACGCACAAACATACTCAGGGGCGCAGATGTGTCGTGTGACGAGTTCGGGTGCACACGAACACCTGGTCTGTTATCGAGAGGAGCTGAGCCAGCATACGATTCGAGCATTATTATATCCGCGGCACGGACATAATATTATAGTGTGATAATTAACAGTTATTAGAATAAACGTACGTACGTATACAAAAAACGTGTTCGAGACTTACACGAGCAGATCAAAAATATACACGCGTATCAATGTACATATCTAAGGATCATCACTGGAAAGGACGTTAATCCATGACGAATCATTGTAATGTAAGTCGTCGATGTACGGTTCGTAACGCGGAAAATACCGAAAAATGAAATCCCTTTAGTTTTGGACGACGATTGTGTAACTGGAACTCTACTACTTCTATAAACCCTTTCCCTCGTCCATGTGAGAATATCCAAGATTATATAATAATATACATTTACAATTTACCCACAATCGAAACGGATTCGGATTATTTATATACACGTTGTAATTGATAAAAGGTTCGCAAATATATATATTATACAAATATTAAAAATTAAACGTTGATTTCAAGCATTGTTTTTAACGTCGTGAATACTTGTACAATATTTTATTACAATGATAAAAACGCTATTTTACTGTAGACGAATAATTCTATACAAAAAAAAAACAAAATATGTGCAATAACGCACATAATCCGAAGCAGATTTCGAAACGTGCAGTTTTTAATGGATGTATATTCGAAAATGACGAAAAATGTCAATTTCGCAATTATTAAAAATCCGTGTATTGGAATAACGTCAACAGAAAGACTACGAAACGAATAATTTTACTGTGTTTCTTTCGTCTCGTAAACACTAAAATCCATTGATACGCATACTATCTGACGAAACCGATTACGTTCGAATGGTGTGCATTGCAGGAACGTCCGTGTAAAAAAACCAATGAAAAGTCCATTATAATAATATAATATACGTTTAATTGAATACTGTAGATAGTAGAGACTAATCAGCGTCGTATGTATGTAAAACGTTTTTTTTTCCGTACGGACATCGGGTAAAATAATTAAATAATAAAACGAATCGAAAATCGGGTTGCTATATTATAATTATAATACTACTCGCGTACTGTTTAATCGCGAGCGGTAAGAACGATTTTTAACGCGCTAATTGGATACGATCCGCGTGTTTGTAACGTCGTCGACGGTAAAAAAATTCTTAAAAAAATCTCGACACGTTACAGAGTACAGTAAAATGTGGTTTAAAAACTACGCTCGGAAATGTTACGGGATGTATAATCACGGTACGACTATAAGCGTATTCTCCACATTTTTATATACGTTCACGTCTGTATACAAATGCACGTGTATATCGCTATTGAGCACCGTGCCACAGGTAATATAGTAACGCGAACATCGACATACAATATTTACGAAAACAAAAGAGAAGAGAAAAATCTTACCCGGACCTCCGCGGGTGTCAGCCAAGACGTCCCGAATAGCACGCCGGTCCGATCTCGGGTGTTTGGACGATATTTAAAAACGTACGTGCGTCGTGCGTTCTCCTCGCATCACCGCCGCCGACCGTTTGAGGCGACTAATAGAGTATTAGTCGTCGTCGTCGCCGCCGCCACCGTCGTCGTGCGTGTGTTAATCATATGTTACGTGTATATCATATGTTCGTATGGAAGGTTATAGGACGTCACACGTGTGCGTCCGTAGGAGAGAAAAGTATAATTCGAATATTCTTTGGCGATCGTGGGGAAGGGCAGAGAGAAAGAGAGAGAGAGAGAGAGAGAGACATAAAAAAGTCACACACGTGTACGTGTGCGCGACGGCCGACAGAGGATCGCCGCGGACGAGTCGATGGCAACTCTGGCGATTACGCGAGAAAAACGCGCGAGCACGAACTCCAGCCACCGACAACCAGCGCGTCCGACTGGTCTCCGGCGTGTAAATAATATTTACAAAATATTCCAATCTTCGCCCATCGCGCTCCCCGCCGCCGCCACCAACGACTCACCGAACGCTCTTGCTTATTGTTCGCCGCCGGTTTTATTTTCAGTCATCCGTCGTGGTTGTCGACAACGGTGGGGTAGGCTTATATATACCGGGGGCTCGGCCGCGGTATACTACGTAATATATTATACCACGAAGTCGTGCAATTATTATACCCGAGAAAAAGGCCGGTTATATTGTCATTGAGGCGACATCTACCGGACGATAATTGGTCGTCGAAACGACGACGCGCATTTATTGTTATTCGTTTTGATCAGTTTTTCAAAATATACGCGTCGTTCCCTACGTACGATAATAACGATTAGGTACGCAAATTTTTCGTTTCTTTTTTTGCTCTTTATTTCCTCGGTATGTATGTATTTCGTTTGAACAATTCGCTTACGTTACACAATGATAACAGATAACGACGACGACAACGACAACAACAATAACGATATAATAATAATAATCGCGTTTTAAATATTTTTAAAAGAATTAATCCTTAAATTCTACGTAAACACGAGTATAGGGTTCGGAATACAATCGTATTTATATAATATTCCCACAAACCGCATGTAGTTGGTGCTAAGAGAATTTTAAAACTTTACAAACTACGTAATTGTAACCAATTACGAGAACAAAAAGAAATATATACTTCCTCGAGGGTCGAATACAAATAAAATCTAAAAATTGTGTCGTCGAAATATTCTTGAAACGTATAATTAATTATTTCGCTCAAAATTTAAAACAACATACGTTAATTTTTAAAATTTTTCAAAATAAAATACTCGTGGAAAACGGTATATCATTGAATATGGATGAAATTGTTTAGGGCATACCGCAATATATTATATTATTACAGATATTAGAAAAGGGCGAATTTTCATGAAAAAATGTTTACGCTTATTTTGAAAAAAAAATCAATAATCATAAAAGTATTTTCCTAGTATATTATATAACTCGAACACCGATTCTATTAAAACTAAATATTTTGTTTAATTGTTAAAATTTTAAAATAACTAATATCTTTATGGGAATTGCAGAGAGGAGAAACTGTTACATATTTAAAATATTACATAATTTTGTACTTAAAATTGCACACAAACATCACTACATATGTACACTGTTAAATTATAAAAATATTAATGTTATAATTTATAAATCGATGAAATACTAAAATCAAAATTATTGTAATTGCGAAGAAAATATTTTGGTTATCGTGAATTATCCAACAGACTAATAAATAAAATTTAATAGCGATTATTTTTGAAAAAAAACGTTTGTTATCAAATTCGATTTAAATGTTATTAAAAAAATGTATATTTTTAAATTAAACACGCATACAATGCATATAGAGGATCATTTTTGTGTCAGACTACAATTATACATATATAGAACTTTTAAAATATTTGGAATGTTCGCTATATATAGCATTCAGACTACATATTAAAAATTCTTTTGCAGTATTTTAGTATTAGTTCTAAATTATTTTGGAAAATATCTAAATATTTTACCCAAATTTTTGTAATACATACCTACATACTTACTATCGTAAATTAATATATATATATATATATATATATAATAAACAAATTTCAATTTTAGACTATAAAAAAATATGTACATAAAGACTTAAATTAATTATAATAGCTACAAATCGGTATATATAATTAGTTAAGACTCTATCCTTCCACTAAATTAACATTCTATGTAAAGAGGAAAATATTTAAAAAATAATTTATGTTTAAATCAATTTGAGTCAAGTTAAATTACTTACAAATGTATTTGTTGGTAGTTTTTTTTTAATCAATTCACGCACGAATTTATAAGAATGCTCGCATTATAAATAATAAAAATACATTTAAATTATAAACTTTAACTTTTACGACCGAAAACACAAATAATACTATAAATAATTAGTGATATATAATGGGTTTTTAAAAATATTAAATTCATCTATAAATATATGAATATATGTAAGAAGCATTATATAGAATATTGCATATAGCTATTTATAATAAATAACTAAGAAACCAAACAGTTTAATAGAATATGTGGTACCTTGCTATTGTTTAGAAAACACAAATTACTTCAATGCTATTACTAACAGGAAGTAGGTTCATTTACGATTTCCATGCTTAGCAATCGTTTTATATTATTTAATAATACGTACAAGACTAAAAATATGTATACTCTATAGTCTACGAAATCAATAACTTAAAGCAGTAAAATGTTTTAAATTATATTACTTTATATAAATTTAATTAAACATATATTTAAAACAACAACGAATCAACGTAAAACTGGATAAAATAGTTATTTTATTAACGTGTATAATAATATTCTGCTGACATTAAAATTTGAATTTCTTTTCCATTTGTTCTTACGTGGTTTGTAGGAACAGTACTACAGCCTAAAAAACACTCTTAGTAGATATATTACTTTTATATTTGTTAATTGTTTAAAAAAATTTGTAATTAAATTATTTTATTTAAAAAAAAACTAAAGTGAAAAATAAAAATATTTTAAATTAATTTTTTGAAAAGACTTTATTTATTTTTTAAGATATTAAATCCGAGACTTAATGTTCTTAATTATTGTCTATTAGCGTTTTTAATAATCTAAAAACACTGTTTAATCAGAAAAAAAAATATATATATATTTATTTATAATATACAATGTCGTTTTCATAAAATATTTCATTTAAGTAAATTAATAATTTTAGTTTCAAAATGTTATGGAGAAATGTCTGTTACTGTATCATTTATTACATATGTTCAGTAATTAAAGCGTAGTATGAGAGTGTGAAATTAACAAGTTAATTTTTATAAAAAAGGACAAAATATTTCGGAAAGACAAAGCTTCCAATTTCCTGCTAATTAGTAGGAAATTATGATTCGAGCTCTAATTTTTTTTTATTGTCTATTATTATTCTGAGCACGCTGAGTAATGAGATAAGTTAGATTCATAAATAATACATAGTGCTATGTACTTAAAAACATATCTTTGAGCCGTTGACATTGTGTTGACTTTTTTGACTAAGTCAAAACCCAAAAGCATATTATAATAATATACGTTGTAATATAAATTAATATATTTCGTTTAGTGATATGTATGCAACAAAGTACTACATTTTATTGTTTATCAAATAATTTACATAAGAAAAATAATCAACGAATTCAAAGAATTGTTTACGCTCACCGGCCATTTTCAAAAATATACTATAAGTACATATAAACAACGGTTGTTAATTTATAACTGTTATTATGATTATTTGTTAATTCTATCGGAAAGAAATACAACTTCGAGTACAATTATATAAATTATAGTAGTCCATAATAATATTCGGTATTTATGATTAACAATTTTTTATGTTTCTCGTTTGAGTTTTACTTTTTATTTTAATACTTTCGAAACGGCTCATAGGCATATTCGTATATAATTACGAATTTTTTAATTGGACAAGTTCATTTATTACACTAGTATTGATGTTATCAACATATCATTTTAACAGTCCGAGAATTGATTTTCAAATGCAGTAAGTACTACTATATTATTTACAAATAATCTTTTAACCTTTGTATTAAATTGTTGTATAGATTATATATTATTTCCAAATGAAAAGAGAAAAAGTGTTTTAACTACGTAAAATATGGGAGATATATTTCAATTTTGAATGAGATTTGCTTTAAAACGTATACGGTTAAAAAAAATGATTAAGCAAAACTAGTTAATATTAATTATTAAAGATTATAATATATCGTTTATATTCCATAATAATTCCTCTGGTAATCGTATTAAATGTTTAAGAGAAAAAATATTAATATTCAAATATTAATGAATAATATATTTTTTTGTAAATAACAATACACTCGTTAAAAACTCGTAGTCATGACCCGTAGGCCTCATAAGTTCTACATTTGACAATCGTGTCCAAAATATTGTATTTGATATTTATTTCGCAGTGCAAAAAATTCAAGAGGACCTTTTCACTGGTATAGGTTAACGCGCGTTGGCGACACTGCCTCGGTACAATTCCTAACACGTCTTGTATACGCCACTGTCATTGACGGCGAATCAGTGTTGCCTTGTCTGTAGATCGTTCGCCGGATGATTCGTGGTATAGTACGGTAAAAATGTGATATGTGAACGTTGTGGTGTCGGTATTGGTCCTCCTACTCGCCGCCCACCATTGCGCGCCGTGCTATCTCCTCATTCGTGCGTACGTCTCTTACCTCGTCATCGGTCGCTTCAAAATTGTTTTGAATTTGCATATATATACTATTCGTCATAATTATAATTATTAATAATGTACTTTTCCATAAAAATCGTCACTTTGCCATGACGACTACTTTGTCGCGTGTTGGCCGCCGTCCGAGCCTGTTTTGAGAACGACTGGTGGTTATTTTCTTTAAATAATCCCGTCGTCCTCGGGCTAGTCCAGGCGAACAGAATACGACGGTCTATCTAAACGAACTCGCGCGCCCAATGGTAACATTTCGGTTTTTCCCGCTTATCATCGGCATGTGAAAATCCGAAAACCGGCCCTTTTATCATTAGAATTTACCTATTACTCGCCGTTGTGTCGCATCGCGTTTCTCCCAAGTAAATGTTTAGAAATCCCGTACGTAAGTAACGACGTTATTCAGAGGCAAATTTTGTGTGTCGATCTGTAGGAGAAATGATGGAATCGTTGGATAGCGGTACCGCTAATAACGCGTTGTCGTCATTAGACGAAAACGCAACTAACTCGCTGTCAGTGATAGAATATACCGTATTCATCGATTACTTAAAGAAGACGATTTCCACTATTTTACATGGTGACAAGTCAGCCACCACATCGATGCTAGACCTGGCATTTGATGATCCTACCAACATTGAATGTATTAAAAAGTTTTTATCTGATACAAACACCACGACTATTTTTGTTCAAAAGAGCGTTCTTAAAGGTTTGTATTCTTATATCATCATTCTAATTTTAAGCAATTCGGTGTGTTTAAGTTTTAAATATAACTAAAGTAATCGTTGTTCTTTTATAGATGAAGAATCTGAAAATGGTGGTGAAGGAGATGACGATAAAGATGTACAAATATGTTATTTATCTAATGAAGTCATTTTTACTAATCAAAAAATGACGAGGTCTGTTTAAACATTTATATTATTTTTTGTAATTTGAAATAGATTAATATTTGATTATATTTTTTGTAGTTTGTCTTTTATGAAAAGAGGTACTGTGATAGAAGCTGATAAACCAATCTCAAGTCAACTACGAATTGTTCAATTCAATGATGGTTCACCATATGAAACATTACATGCACTAGTTAGTAAAGCTATTACTCCATATTTCAAAAGTTATGTTAAAGAGTCTGGAAGAGCTGATAGGTAGTTATTTTAAAATATTCTATATAGAAATGGATTGTAATTTGAATTATGAAAATCAACGTTTTCTTAGGGATGGTGATAAAATGGCTCCATCAGTAGAAAAGACTATGGTTGAATTAGAGATGGGTCTACTTCATTTACAACAAAATATTGATATTCCTGAAGTGACATTAACAATTAATCCTATCGTGTTAGCCATGATTGGGAAATGTGCTGAAGAAAATCGTAAACCTAAAGTATCAGATTTTGGAGCTCTTGTTGAAGATTCAAAATTTCTTAATCAGCTTCAAGCTGGTGTTAATCGTTGGATCAAAGAAATTCAAAAGGTAAAATTATAATTTTAGTATGTTATGAAAGTAGTAATTTTTATCACAAATTTTATTCTATATTTTAGGTGACCAATTTGGATAGAGATCCATTAAATGGAACTGCTTTACAAGAAATCAGTTTTTGGTTAAATAAAGAAAGAGCCTTACATCGTATTCAAGAAAAGCGTGATAGCTTAGAAGTGGGCCTTACATTAGAAATTTTAAAACACGGCAAACGATTTCATGCTACTGTCAGTTTTGATAGTGATACTGGTCTTAAGACTGCTTTAGCCACTGTTAATGATTATAATATTTTAATGAAAGATTTCCCTATTAATGATCTTTTGGCTGCTACAGATTTAGTTCGAATTCGTGTTGCTATTGAACATGTTTTTATTCATTTACGAAAGATACGAAACACTAAGTATCCTTTACCAAAATTATTAAAATTAGTTGAAGCTATTTCTAGAGATTTGTTATCAAAATTATTGAAAGTAAGAATTGTTTAATAATTTAATATTAATGGTGTTAATAAATTTATGTTTGTACACCTTTTAGGTATTAGGTACACGATTTCTGATGCATATACTATATGATGAATTTGAGAAAGTTATGTCCCAATGTTTTAATGTTTTTACTGCATATGATGATGAATTTGATAAACTTCAAGTTATTTTGAGGTAGATATATAATATTTTTTATTTATTATATTTTAATTAATATATATTTTTAGGGAAGTAGTTAAACGAAAACGAGATGAAACGTTGAAAGTAGTGTGGCGTATACAACCAGATCATAAAAGATTACAAACTAGGCTTGAACATATGAGAAAATTTAGGCAACAACATGAACAATTACAAGCAGTTATAATGCGAGTTCTTAGACCTACAACTACAGATTCACAATCACAAGTGCGTGAAGATCAAGATCGAGGTTCAGTTTCTTTATCACCTGCTCCAGATACAAGTGCTATTGAGGTATTATAAAATAGACTATATGATTTATTAGTTGATTATATTAATTTTAACTTCAACAGAATTATAATAATTTAAACTTAATTATTAGGAAGTTAATTCAGCCTATGAAAATATTAAAGTGGTAGATTGTCTGGATATTAGTCGTGAGGGTGTTGAAGCTTGGGAAGCAGCTGTAGCCCGATATGAAGAACGGATTGATAGGGTTGAAGCAAGAATTACTGCTCATCTTCGAGATCAATTAGGAACGGCTCGTAATGCCAATGAAATGTTCCGTATATTTTCTCGATTTAATGCTTTATTTGTTCGACCTCATATACGTGGAGCTATTCGGGAATATCAAACCCAACTTATCAACAAAGTTAAAGAAGATATTGAAGCACTTCATGATAAGTTCAAAGTAATTTGTTTTAATCTTACCAAAATAAATATATTATAATATTGTTCAAAATGAATATTTTTAGACTCAATATCCTCAAAGTAAAGCTTATTTTCTGAGCTATCAACAAGATATCCCACCAATAGCTGGGTCTATTTTATGGGCAAAACTAATTGATAGTCAATTATCAGCATATCTACGACGAGTTGAAGATGTTCTAGGTATAATATAAAATAATATAAAAATGCGTATCTAAATATTTTATATTGGTTGAATAGGAAAAGGATGGGAAGATCATTTAGAAGGTCAAAAATTAAAAGCTGATGGCGATAGTTTCCGGTTAAAATTGAATACCAAAGAAATATTTGATGATTGGGCTCGAGGTGTTCAACAAAGAAATATGGGTGTATCTGGAAGAATTTTTACAATTGAAAGTACAAGGTCTCGAACAGGTCGAGGAAATGTATTGAAACTTAGGGTAAGAATAATTATAGGTGGTGATCAATTGTGTAAAATTTAAAACTGATAAATCACAACTCCATAATTGTGTGAAATTTTTAAAACGTTAAGATTGAAGTAATAAATAAGATTCTTTAAAAACTCTATTTATGTATATTTAAGTGTGTATGTGTTTGTTTATAGGTTTTCTATCATATAATATCTGTATTTAGCATATAATTAATCTATTATTGATGTACAAGATCTATGTGTAAATAACTAATGTGAATTAAATTTTGTATTTTAAAATTATATAATTTATATAGGAAAATTATTGATTTGTAATGTAACTACACGTTAAATTTTTAAAAGATTAACATTTACTTAAAATGCCCCAAATAATTTGATTTTTGTGAAATCTATGATTGACAACAATGGTAATTGTAATGAGCAATTCTTCATAACTATTAGAAAGAATAAAAAAAATTTGGCACTTAAAAAAATTAGTTATATAAAAATGTTGCCAATAACATGTTTAACCACAAATTTTATTAATAGATCATAATATTGACTTAATATTTCTTAATTGATCATACTATTGATTGTTCCTGAATTTTATTATAATCTAAAAATTGTATTTTGTACTAACATCATTTTTTTGTATTAGGTTAATTTTCTACCTGAAATTATCACTTTGTCAAAAGAAGTGAGACATTTAAAAAATCTTGGATTCCGTGTACCTTTAGCAATTGTAAACAAAGCTCATCAAGCTAATCAGTTATATCCATTTGCTATATCATTACGTGAAAGTGTTCGTACTTATGAATGCACTTTAGACAAAGTGAGAGATGTTGATTTTCTTTTATTATAATTTTGTTTCTGTTAAGTATGTTTTACATATATTATTGTTTTAATTAGCTTATCAATAGGAATTCTTATTTAAAGGTAGTGATGGTTATATTGTATTTAATATTTTATATAATTTGCATAACAAAAATCACAATTTTCATTTTTGATTGATAGATTGAAGATAAAACTAGTATTGTGCCATTAATAGCTGGACTACATAAGGATACTCAAGCTCTTATTGCAGAAGGTATACAAATGGTCTGGGAAAGTTATAAATTGGATCAGTATGTTCAGAAATATGCAGAACAAATTCTTGCCTTCCAAGAAAAAGTTGAAGATCTTTTGGTAGTTGAAGAACAGCTTGATTTAGATGTTAGATCATTAGAAACTTGTGCTTATTCTGCTAGTACTTTAGCAGATATTCTTTCCAAAATCCAAAGGGCAGTAGATGATCTATCATTAAGACAGTATTCAAATTTACATATATGGGTGACACGTCTTGATCAACAGGTTAATTTTGAATTTATTCAGTTATAGAATATAGTATGGATTATATTGTTATTTCAAAACATAATTTTTATTATAGATTGAAAAATGCTTATCCTCAAGGCTTCAAGCAGGTATTCAAGCTTGGACAGAAGCATTAGAAGGAAAAAAGAAAGACTTAAGTATGGATACTGATGCACCACCTCAACCAACTAATAAACTTGGTGGCGATCCTCAAATTAAAGTGCAGATTCTTGAAGTCAGAATAACCAATCAAACTATTTATTTGTATCCAAATCTTTGTGAAGTACGTGTTCAACTTATGCAACAGTTCTTTGCATGGCAAGCAGTAGTAACATCTCAAATAAGATTACAAAGTTCAAGGTATCAAGTTGGCTTAGATCAACCAACATCACAGACATATCAAGATCTTTTAGCTAATTTACCATCAGGTGAAGCCGTTTTAACAGTAGCATTTGATGCAATGGAAAAAAAAATAAACGAGGTTAATATTCATCTTTTGTCATTATATTACATTATTTTTTTTTATAATTCACATTTCTAGGCTGAAAAATATATGTCTGAATGGTTAATTTATCAATCTTTATGGGATTTACAAGCTGATAATCTATACAATCAGATGGGAGAAGATATCAATACATGGATGACATATTTAAATGATATCCAGTAAGTTTTGTAATTTTTTTTTATAAAGCAATAATTGAATAATTAAGATTTATTAATTATCGTTTATGTTAATTATAGAAAATCTCGTAAAACATTTGATACAACTGAAACTCGAAAAGATCTTGGACCGTTTATTATAGAGTATGGAAAGGTTCAAAGTAAAGTAGCTTTGAAATACGATTCATGGCATAAAGAAATCTTAAATAAATTTGGAGGTCTACTTGGTAATAGTATGACAGAGTTTCATGTTCAAGTGGCTAAAGTAAATTCATATGATATATACAGTTTAAAAAAAAATTTTTTTATAATAACTTAATTATTTTAGTCTCGAAATGATATGGAGAAGCAATCAATTGAAGCAGCAAGTACATCTGATGCTGTATCATTTATTACTTATGTTCAATCATTAAAGCGAAGTATGAGAGTGTGGGACAAACAAGTTGAACTTTATAAAAAAGGACAAAAAATTTTGGAAAGACAACGCTTCCAATTTCCTGCTAATTGGCTTGATTTAGATAATGTTGAAGGTGAATGGAGTGCGTTTAATGAGATTATCAAACGTAAAGATAAATCAATTCAAACCCAAGTAATTTTCATATTTTATATATTATTTTAATAATTTAACATAGTCATAGAATGAATAACATGTATATTTTAGGTTCAAAGTCTTCAAATGAAGATAATTGCTGAAAACAAAGCTGTAGAATCTAGAACAAATGATTTCCTTTTAGAATGGGAACAGGGTAAACCAGTGGCTGGAAATACACAACCTGACCATGCTTTGTCTCAGCTTCAGGTATTTGAAAATAAATTTACTCGAATTAAAGAAGAAAGAGATAATGTAGCTAAAGCTAAAGAAGCTTTGGAGCTTAAAGATCCAGCAGGTATGGTGTTTAAAAATTGTTTTATATTTATTGTATCATATTAAATATATTAACCATTTTTTTATATTAATTTTATTAGGTAGTGCATTATCTAGCACTGAAGATCGCATGCTAGTAGTTTTTGAAGAAATGCAAGATTTAAAAGGGGTTTGGTCTGAACTTTCGAAAATATGGGTACAAATTGATGAAATTCGAGAGAAACCTTGGCTTTCAGTTCAGCCTAGAAAACTTCGTCAGCAGTTGGATGGTTTAAATAATCAATTAAAAGAATTACCTGCTCGGTTTAGACAATATTCTTCATATGAATATGTTAAAAAACTTTTACAAAGTTATGTAAAAGTAAGTGCTATTTAGTTTTTACTTTGTTATTGCTTTAAATTACCAAAATAAAATATATTATAGTCAATATTAAATGTTATAAATAACTATAAATATTCATAATTTAAAAAATATAAATATTTTATTTTTATTTTGTAACATTCTTATTTGAAAACTATATATATCGTATAGTTAACCTACTTTAGGCATAAAATAATTTTTTTTCCTAAAATAAAACCTATACTTAAGTTAATTATTAAATTAGAAAAGTTTTACATTTTTTATAAATGTGTACGATGTTTAGAATATAGTTTTAATTTTAATATTATTTTTCTTTTAAGCATCAATATAATTTTTTTAGGTTAACATGACTGTAATAGAATTAAAATCTGACGCATTGAAAGACCGTCATTGGAAACAGTTGATGCGTAAACTTAGAGTTAACTGGACATTTTCAGATATAACTTTAGGCCAAATTTGGGATGTAGATTTACAAGCAAATGAAGCAGTTGTTAAAGATATTATTATGACTGCTCAAGGAGAAATGGCTCTTGAAGAATTTTTGAAACAAGTAAGTTAACATTCTGATTCTAGTTTTTAAAAATTTAATACAATTTGGTTAATATTATATTTATTATATACTATATATTGTTTTAAATTATATAAAGCTTAATAGATATAAAATTATTGAAAATATATGATCAATTAAAAATATAATTTTAGACTTAATATATAAAAAAGTATATATTGGTTTTACAGTATATTTAATCTAAAATTATATTTCTATAAAGTAATTTAATTAATTTTTATTAGGTTCGAGATACTTGGCAATCTTATTCTTTAGATTTAATTAACTATCAAAATAAGTGTCGTCTAATTAGAGGATGGGATGAACTCTTTAATACTGTTAAAGAACATATAAATTCTGTAGCAGCTATGAAATTGTCACCATATTATAAAGTAAGCCGTTATTTAAAGAAATATATAATTATACATTCTTGTTTCATACTTTAATAAAAATATTCTGGATTATTTATTTATATCTTATATATTAAAAGGTTTTTGAAGAAGAGGCTTTAACATGGGAAGAAAAGCTTAATCGAATTAATACTCTTTTTGATGTTTGGATCGATGTACAGCGCCGATGGGTCTATTTAGAAGGTATTTTCTCAGGAAGTGCTGATATTAAGACTTTGCTACCAGTAGAGACTTCTCGATTCCATAATATAAGGTAATATTGTTAATTTCATTGCAATTTAAATTTTATTTTGATTTAATTTTATTGTAATTTTACAGTTCTGATTTTCTGGGTCTAATGAAAAAAGTTTCAAAATCAAGAATGGTTATTGATGTTCTTAATATTCAAGGAGTACAACGATCTCTAGAAAGATTAGCTGATTTACTAGGGAAAATTCAAAAAGCACTAGGAGAATATTTGGAAAGAGAAAGAATGTCTTTCCCAAGATTTTATTTTGTTGGCGATGAAGATCTTTTAGAAATTATCGGAAATAGTAAAAATATATCAAGACTACAAAAACATTTCAAGAAAATGTTTGCTGGTGTAGCTGCTATTATTTTAGATGAATCTTCTACAAATATTCTTGGTGTTGCATCTCGTGAAGGAGAAGAAGTCATATTTACAAATCCTATATCAACCATTGACAACCCTAAAATCAATGAATGGCTAACATTAGTTGAGAAAGAAATGCGATTTACATTAGCATCACGTTTAGGTGAAGCAGTAACTAATAGCAAACAATTCAAACAAGAAACTATTAATCATGATGCTTTTATGACATGGTGTGATAACTATCAAGCACAAATTGTTGTTTTATCTGCTCAAATATTATGGAGTGAAGACATAGAAACAGCTTTACAACAGATTCAAACTCAATGCGAAAGTGAAAATGACTCTGTGACTCAATTAACTCCATTAGAAAATGTATTAACTCAAGTTGAAAAATCATTGAATTTTTTAGCAGATTCTGTTTTGCAAGAGCAACCGCCTTTGAGAAGAAAAAAACTTGAGTATTTGGTATGTTTATTATTCATTTTATACATTGTTATAAAATATAAAACTTATTGGTTTTTTAGATTAATGAATATGTACATAAACGTATGATCACTAGAAGATTAATTTCAAGAAAAGTGTCTAGTCCTCGTTCATTTGAATGGCTTTGTGAAATGCGGTTTTATTTAGACTCTAATCAGATTGATGTCTTAAAACAACTTACAATCCAAATGGCCAATGCTAATTTTTACTATGGATTTGAATACCTTGGTGTGCAAGACAGATTAGTTCAAACACCTTTAACTGATCGTTGTTATTTGACTATGACACAAGCTTTGGAAGCTAGGTTGGGAGGATCGCCATTTGGTTAGTTTAATATTAAAATATATTTTTCTTTTAATTTTGAAGTAACTTTAATTATTTTAATATAATTTATTTGTTTTTAGGACCTGCTGGTACTGGTAAGACCGAGTCTGTCAAAGCTCTTGGTCACCAGTTAGGACGTTTCGTTTTGGTATTTAATTGCGACGAAACTTTTGATTTCCAAGCAATGGGACGTATATTTGTTGGTCTATGTCAAGTTGGAGCATGGGGATGTTTTGACGAATTTAATAGATTAGAAGAAAGAATGTTATCAGCTGTCTCTCAACAGATACAAACTATTCAAGAAGCATTGAAGTCACAAATGGATTTAAAAAAAACTAGTAAGTAAATTTTAATTTTAATATTAATTTACAAGATTTAAATTTTTTATTTGTGTACTCCAATATCTTTTTTTGTGCATTTTGCCTTTGCTAAAATACAAATTTATAATCTTTAATATAAAATAAAATTTAATAAAATAAAAATTTATTGTTTTTAGATTCTGAAACAATGTTAAAATGTATGTATTGGGCTTATGATAGTATATATATTTGTGTTTTGTTTTTAGATAGTAAAAGTTATTAATAAGTTAAAAATAGCACTATTGTTTGGAATACATAAGATACTTTAAATAGGTTATATTTTTGAAAAAAATATAATTGCTAAATTCATAATTTTTAAGGAAAAATTATTTTAAAGTTTTTTTTTATTACCCATTATATATAGTTAATTTAAATGTTTATATATATTACTACTATAATTATTTATTTTTCTTGTTTCTGTTTGTAAAATATTTTATAATTATTATTAATATTTCATTTTCAGACATTACTGTAGAATTAGTTGGAAAACAAGTCAGAGTATCTACTGATATGGCAATATTTATAACTATGAATCCTGGTTATGCTGGGCGTTCAAATCTTCCAGATAATCTTAAGAAATTATTCAGATCTTTGGCCATGACGAAACCTGATAGACAACTTATAGCTGAAGTTATGTTATTTTCTCAAGGGTTTCGTACAGCTGAAAAACTTGCATGCAAAATTGTTCCATTTTTCAAGTAAATACATTTCTGTTTAAAATAAACATAACTTACTTATAAATTTTGATGTTATTTAGGTTATGCGATGAACAACTGTCTAATCAATCTCATTATGATTTTGGATTACGAGCATTAAAGTCTGTTTTGGTATCTGCAGGAAATGTAAAAAGGGATCGTATTCAACATATCAAAGGTATCAGTGCAACTACCGAAAGACATAGTTTGAATGAAGCTGAAATTGCAGAGCATTTACCTGAGCAAGAAGTGAATTAATAAATTTAAAAATATATATAAAATTAATTATTAATTACTTTATTCATTTTTTATTTATAGATATTAATTCAATCTGTATGTGAAACAATGGTACCTAAACTTGTTGCGGAAGATATTCCACTTTTATTTTCACTGCTAAATGATGTGTTCCCACAAGTTCAATATAAACGTGCTCAAATGATAGGTGAATAATAAATGTCAATAAATTAAAAATAAATACGTAATAAACGTTTTATGTAATTATTTTAGAATTGAAAGACCAAATAAGAAAAGTATGTCATGAAGAATACTATGTTTGTGGAGAAGATGATGAACTTGGTGGCCCCTGGATGGAAAAGGTAATACTAAATCTAAACTACATTATATATAGATGTTATTATTAGGTGATAGTTATTTATTAAATATTATTCTTTGTGAGTCTTAATATTCATGTTTTTATCAAGTGAATCTTATTTACATGCTTACCTAGTGTTATATGGGGGAAACTTGGATACAAAAGGTATTTGTGAAAGATGATTTATTTTTTAGTTATTAATAAATTAAAAATAAAATATATCCATTTATAACATTTATTTACTGTTTAGGTGCTTCAATTATATCAAATCTGTGAATTAAATCATGGTTTAATGATGGTTGGTCCAAGTGGATCAGGTAAATCTAGTGCATGGAAGGTATTATTAAAAGCTCTCGAAAGAATGGATGGAATGGAAGGTCAAGCTCACGTTATAGATCCAAAGGCAATATCTAAAGAAGCATTATATGGTGCTTTAGATCCTAACACTAGGGAGTGGACAGATGGTTTATTTACTCATATATTGAGGTAAATACTATATTAACAATGATATGTTAAAGCATATATATAACACATAAATTGTGATATTTTAGAAAAATTGTTGACAATGTTCGTGGTGAAATAAACAAGAGACAATGGATTATTTTTGATGGTGATGTAGATCCTGAATGGGTTGAAAACTTAAATTCTGTTTTGGATGACAATAAACTGTTAACATTGCCAAATGGTGAACGTTTATCACTTCCACCTAATGTCCGAATTATGTTTGAGGTAAATATTTTTTTATTTTTATAATATCTAAATATTTTTTATTAGTTGTAGATGTTTTGTTTTTAAAAAAATAATAGAGGTTTAGAAAAATCAAACTTGTAGCATAACAAAAAAATGATCGTTAATTATGAATTTAAAGTTAATATTTAATTAATAATTAATAGCTCAAAGAGTTATAATAATAATGCAAAAATGTTTAATTAAATTGTTTTAAATTGGCTTAGGTACAAGATTTAAAATATGCCACCCTTGCTACTGTATCTCGTTGTGGTATGATATGGTTTAGTGAGGATGTTTTAACTACTGAAATGATATTTGAAAACTATTTAAGTCGTTTAAAAAGTATTCCAATTGATGAAGGCGATGAAGATTCAATGTCTCTTATTCCACAAACAGTATCTACAACATCAGGATCTGTAGTTGATCAATTTATATCACCATCACTTCAGGTACAATAACTGTGCATATTGTTTAAAAACAGGAGTATTTATTAAAATATATATATATTTATAGCTCCAGTTGGATATTGTATCAATGTTACAACCACATCTGTCGGCTGATGGTTTAGTTGTCCGTTGCTTAGAGTATGCTATAAAACAAGAGCATATTATGGATTTCACTCGATTAAGAGCACTTGGATCACTGTTTTCTATGATTAATCAAAGTATTAGGTAAATTATTTTTGTATAATATTGTATCTTAAGTCAAAATTTAATTATGTATTTATGTTGCTCTTAGGAATGTTCTTCAATACAATAGAACTCATTTAGATTTCCCACTTCCACAAGACCAGTTAGAACAGTATATTCCAAAATGTTTAGTTTACGCTTTGTTATGGAGTTTTGCTGGTGACGCAAAATTGAAAGTTCGATCTGATATTGGTGAATTTATTAGATCTGTGACAACTGTTGCATTGCCTCCAATGACTGAGAATATAATTGATTATGAAGTATATATTTAAATTATATTTAATGTCACTAAATTAATACAACTATTATCCCTTTTTGGTAATTTTGTATTGTTTGGTACATTTTCATCATAAACTGTTATTATTTATTTAATTTATTGATTATACAAATAGTTATTTGTTTCCAATTTATTCCAAATTAGATTAATGTTCATGGAGATTGGGTTCCTTGGTCTAATAGAGTTCCACAAGTAGAAGTTGAAACCCATAAAGTTGCATCACCAGATGTTGTTGTCCCTACTTTAGATACTGTTCGACATGAAACATTGCTTTATACTTGGCTTGCAGAGCATAAACCTTTGGGTAAGTTATTAAATGTTATTAGAAAAATAATTTTAATTGTTAATTGAAAATGTTAATAGTCTTGTGTGGTCCTCCTGGTTCTGGTAAAACCATGACTTTATTTTCTGCATTGAGAGCTCTACCTGATATGGAAGTGGTTGGTTTAAACTTTTCATCAGCAACCACACCAGAACTTTTACTGAAGACTTTTGATCATTATTGCGAATACCGAAAAACACCAAATGGAATTGTTTTATCTCCTGTTCAAGTAAATAAAAAAAATTGAAAACATTTAATTAATGTATAAATATATTTGTTTTTTATGTAAAGCTTGGTAAATGGTTGGTGTTATTCTGTGATGAAATTAACTTACCTGACATGGATAACTATGGTACTCAAAGAGTAATTTCATTCTTGCGACAATTAGTGGAACGTAGAGGTTTTTACAAGTAATTATATATTTTATGATATGAAAGAAAATATTTAATAATTTATTTCATTCTTGCAAATTTATTATAAATTATTTAATAGTAGAATAAATAAAAATAAAAATAATTATATATATTTTTTATACAATATTAGACCAACAGGAGATCAAGCTTGGGTATCCTTAGAAAGAATACAGTTTGTTGGGGCATGTAATCCACCAACAGATCCAGGTAGAAAACCTTTGTCTCATAGATTCCTACGTCATGTCCCTGTGATATATGTCGATTATCCTGGAGAAACTTCTTTAAAACAGGTTAATTATTGTAACCTATGAGTAAATGTACTATTGTGTTTTATGAATTATAATTTTTTAGATCTATGGAACCTTTAGCAGAGCAATGTTGCGATTAATTCCTACTCTTCGTGGTTATGCAGAGTCTTTGACCTTTGCAATGGTCGAATTTTATTTAGCATCTCAGGATCGTTTCACCCAAGACATGCAACCTCATTATGTTTATTCTCCTAGGGAGATGACTCGTTGGGTTAGAGGAATTTGTGAAGCAATCAGGTTATTATTATTATTACTTATAAACATTTTTATATCTGTGATTGTAATTTAAATATATTTTTCAATTAATATTTTATTTCATATTATATCGTATGTAATAATATAAATAATTTCAGACCCTTAGAAACATTGAGTGTGGATGGTTTAGTACGTCTTTGGGCACACGAAGCATTACGTCTATTTCAAGATCGTTTAGTAGATGATATTGAACGTCAATGGACTAACGAAAATATTGATATAGTTGCCATGAAACATTTCCCTGGAATTAACAAAGAAGCTCTTCAAAGACCAATACTTTATAGTAACTGGCTACATAAAGATTATGTACCTGTTGAAAGGAAACAATTACGTGATTATGTTGCTGCAAGATTAAAAGTATTTAAATTTATTTTTATATATTAGTTATTACCTGTAACTTAACTATTTTAAACAATGTGTTTAGGTATTTTATGAAGAAGAATTAGATGTTAAAATTGTACTATTTGATGAAGTATTAGATCATGTCTTAAGAATAGATCGAATATTTAGACAGCCTCAAGGTCATTTGTTATTAATTGGTGTTTCTGGAGCTGGTAAAACAACATTGTCACGATTTGTGGCATTTATGAATGGTCTTTCAGTATTCCAAATAAGAGTAAGTCAATATTTTACTACTATAATTGTTTAAACATTTGTAAATTTATTAAAAATATATTATTAAAAATGTATTAAAAATAAATTATTATTATTATTATTCATTTTAGTATTAAAAGTTTAAAGATATATCTACTAAAAATTATAAAAGAAGGGTCAAATCAAATTTTTCTACTATTTACAAAACTGAATTGAACTATTAATGTACATTGTCAAATTCAAATTAATTTTTTTTTTTATAAATATAATTCAAATTTAAATTATAACTAGTCAAATATTTTAAAAAAAATTGAATACTTAAGTAAGTAGGCAAATAAATTACTATTAACATAAGATAAACAGTTTATAATTATTTATATTGTATATAAGCAGTGTAATATAAGTATGGAAATAAAAAAAATTTAAGTTCTTTTGTATAAGGTTCGACCCATCTTATGGTATTTCTCATAAGGAATTACGCTTATTTTATATTACTATTTAGTGTTTTTCATTTAAATTTTCATAATTATATCATTTTTTAAAGGTTCATAACAAATATACAAGTGAAGATTTTGATGAAGATTTAAGGGCAGTGTTAAGAAGATCAGGATGTAAAAATGAAAAAATTACTTTCATACTTGATGAATCAAATGTGTTAGAATCTGGTTTCCTTGAACGCATGAACACATTGTTAGCTAATGGAGAAGTTCCTGGTTTATTTGAAGGTATTTCTATTATCTATTTGGAACGAGAAAGAATTATTTTGATACACAGTAGCGATTGTTAGGTATAGTATATCAAGTTGCTAGTGATAATATTGCCTCTAATGAGAATAATTAATTAGTTTCTTGTAATTCCTTTTCAAAATATAAAATGTAATTATCATTATTTTTACACTTATTTATCAGATGAGTTACTTACATTTGTTCTTGTAATTATAAACAATAATTTGAAAATTGATTAAATAATAATGTAATACAAAAGAAATGACTTCAATAACAAGAATAATTATGGAGTTGAGTTTTAAAAAGTTAAATCAATTGCAGAATATAATGTCTGATACTCTTCAATAGAGTTATTTAGAACAAAGTGTTTACCTTAATACTTGTGATATACTTATAAGTAGAACAACTGAATGTAGTGAATGAAAATTAGCTGTCATCTTGATTCTTTCTCATTACAAACATAGTAGATATGCCATTAAATTATCATTTTGTAATCTTTAGGAGATGAATTTACAACATTAATGACTCAATGTAAAGAAGGAAGTCAAAGAGAAGGCTTAATGTTGGATTCGAATGAAGAACTTTATAAGTGGTTTACTGGCCAAGTAATGAGAAATTTGCATGTTGTTTTCACAATGAACCCAAGTTCAGAAGGTTTAAAAGATAGAGCTGCTACTTCTCCCGCACTTTTTAACAGATGCGTTCTGAATTGGTTTGGTGATTGGTCAGATACTGCATTATTCCAAGTAAATATTTTTAAAACAAAATTGAAAGTTAATTGTTAAATGTTGATTAATTTTCTTTAGGTTGGTCAAGAATTTACGCGATCTGTTGACTTGGATGGACCACCAATGTGGAAAGCTCCTGATTTCTTCCCATCAGCTTGTTCTTTAGTTCCTAGTGTCCCTGATTATCGTACTGCAGTAGTTAATGCTTTTGTTTATGTACATCAAACATTACATAAAGCAAACAGTCGATTAATAAAAAGAGGCTCGCGAACAATGGCAATCACTCCTAGACATTATTTGGACTTTATCAATCATTTTGTGAAATTACATAAAGAAAAGAGAGCTGAACTTGAAGAGCAACAACTCCATTTGAATGTAGGTTTATCAAAAATAGCTGAAACTGTTGAACAGGTGGAAGAGATGCAAAAATCATTGGCAGTCAAATCCATTGAGTTGAATACCAAAAATGAAGCAGCCAATGCAAAATTGCAACAGATGTTTAAAGAACAGCATGAAGCTGAAAAGCGAAAAGTTCAGTCACAAGATATACAAGCACAAATTAAAGCACAACAAGTATTAATATCAGAAAAGCGGGAGCATGTTATGGCTGATCTTGCACATGTTGAACCTGCTGTTATGGATGCCCAACAAGGTAATTTTTTATTGAAAATAATTAAAAATATACTTATAAACATGAAATTATATTTTTATAGCCGTTAAGGAAATTAAAAAACAACAGTTAGTTGAAGTAAGATCAATGGCCAATCCACCTGCAGTTGTTAAGTTGGCATTGGAATCTATTTGTTTATTACTCGGTGAGAATGCATCTGATTGGAAAGCAATCAGAGCTGTTGTCATGAGAGAGAATTTCATTAATTCTATCGTCACCAATTTCAGTACAGAAAATATCTCGTAAGTGAATTTCTGAAAAGTTAATATCTTATTAATTGAAATAATATTATCTTTACAGTGATGATGTTCGTGAAAAAATGCATAGCAGGTATTTAAATAATCCTGATTATACGTTTGAGAAAGTTAATCGTGCCAGTATGGCTTGTGGTCCTATGGTCAAATGGGCAATAGCGCAGGTATGAGTTAAAATATATTTTGTTTATTTACTTAAAACACATACTACTTATCAATATGTAAAAATTATTTTTATAGGTGAGTTATGCAGATGTCTTAAAAAAAGTAGAACCATTACGAGATGAATTAAAATCACTTGAAAACCAAGCATCAGAAAACCAAGTTAAAAATGAAGAAACTACTGTACTTATTGCTCAATTAGAACAGACCATCACTGAGTATCAAGAAGAGTATGCACAACTTATTTCACAAGCTCAAGCAATTAAATCTGATTTGGAAAATGTTCAGAGCAAAGTATGTATTTTAATTTTAATTTTTGAATTTTGTTTAAAAATATATGCTTTTTAGGTTGATCGATCAATTGCTCTTTTGAAATCATTGGTAATTGAACGAGAAAGATGGGAAAGTACAAGAGATACCTTTAGATCTCAAATGGCCACAATTATAGGAGATGTACTTTTGTCATCAGCCTATCTAGCTTATGCTGGTTATTTTGATCAACATGTGAGTATGATAACGTATACATTTGTTTAATATTTTATTTCTATTCTTCTTAATTTTATTTTAGTATCGTCAAAATTTGTTTACCACCTGGTGTCAGCATTTGTATTTAGCTGGAATTCAATATAGATCTGATATAGCATTGACTGAATATTTATCAAATCCAGATGAAAGACTTCGTTGGCATGCTAATTCATTACCAACAGATGACTTATGTACAGAAAATGCTATTATGTTAAAAGTAAATACTAATTGCATTTTTTCATTATCACTATTATTACTATCGGGTGGTGTTTAATATTTTATTTATAAATCCAGAGATACAATAGATATCCATTAATTATTGATCCATCTGGACAAGCAACAGAGTTTATTTTAAAAGAGTATGCAGATGCAAAAATTACTAAAACAAGTTTCTTGGATGATTCCTTTAGAAAAAATCTTGAATCTGCTCTACGATTTGGAAATCCTTTACTTGTTCAAGTAAGGTTTTTGTTATATTATAAAACTATATTCTACTACATTGTCTTATATGGTATATGGAATATATCATCATATTTAATATAAATATATAGATATATACCATAGATATAGTATATATCTGTAATATATATATATATATATATATATATATACATGCATTTTATTAAATAAAAAAGTATGTTGTATGTTTTAAAACTTTGATAAATAATTACTATTTTAATATTTTAGGATGTCGAAAACTATGATCCGATTTTAAATCCTGTATTAAATCGAGAACTTCGACGAACTGGAGGTCGTGTTTTAATAACACTTGGAGACCAGGATATTGATTTGTCACCAAAATTTGTCATATTTTTATCTACTCGTGATCCAACTGTAGAATTCTCACCAGATATATGTTCTAGAGTAATGTTTGTTAACTTTACAGTAACAAGATCTTCATTACAAAGTCAATGTTTAGACCGTGTATTAAAAGCTGAAAGGCCTGATATAGATACAAAACGATCGGACTTGCTGAAACTTCAAGGTATATTTTTTAATTTTTAATTTAATTAATAAAATTGTATTTATGTATTATATAAATAAATGTATATTATTTTAGGCGAATTCCATTTACGTTTAAGACAGTTAGAGAAATCATTATTGCAAGCATTAAATGAAGCCAAAGGTAAAATATTGGATAATGATTCTGTAATAACGACATTAGAGAGACTTAAACAAGAAGCGGCTGATATTAGTAAAAAAGTAGAAGAAACTGATAAAGTTATTGCTGAGATTGAAACTGTTTCTCAACAGTATAAACCTTTGGCAAAAGCTTGTAGTAATATGTATTTTACCATGGACAGTTTAAATCAAGTTCATTTTCTTTATCAATATTCGTTAAAATTCTTTTTGGACATCTTCAGTTCAGTGTTATTGTCTAATCCCAGATTGGCATCTGTTACTGATCACACATCTCGTTTAGAAATTGTTACAAAGGATTTATTCACGGTATGAACATTTTTTTTTATAAATAATTTGTTTTGTTATTTAATAAAATAATAAATTATGCAATTGAATCTTATTACTCTAGGTATGTTATGAAAGAGTAGCTAGAGGAATGTTGCATAATGATAGGCTGACATTAGCAATATTATTGTGTCGAATTAGTTTAAAAGGATCATCTGTCGGCAATATATTAGATTCTGAGTTTCAATTTTTCTTACGTGGTAAAGAAGGCGTATTAAGTTCCAATAACTCGTCTGGCCAGAGTTCTCTTAGTAGCTTGAATCAAGAACAAATTGAAGCCATGATTAGGCTATCACATAGAATATTAGCATTTAAAAATTTATCGGAACGTGTTGAGGAGATGCCAGAGTTTGGGCCGTGGCTTGCGCAAAATACACCGGAACAATGTGTGCCCAAATTGTGGGATGAACAAAGCCCATTTAGCCCTGTGGCTATAGCCATGTATCAACTTCTTGCTATTCAAGTATGTATAATCATACCAAATGTTCAAATATAAATTCTTATAAAATTATAACCATATTTTTTTATTAAATAAATTAGGCGTTCAGACCAGATAGAGTTGTAGCATCTGCTAATATGTTTGTTGAAGCTACGCTAGGTTCACAATTAACTTCTTCAGCAGAACGTGAACCTGACCTCGCAACAATAGTTTTGAATGAATTGGACTGTAGTGTTCCAGCACTATTGTGTTCAGCTCCTGGGTATGATGCTTCTGGTCGCGTGGATGATCTTGCTGCTCAACATAACCAACTATTATCGTCCGTAGCAATTGGTTCTGCTGAAGGTTTTCGTCAAGCTACTGATGCAATAAATTCTGCTGTTCGTCTCGGGCGGTATGTAACATATTATTAAACGTATTGATTTCCCTCTATACACTACTATTTGTAATTTTAGATGGGTATTGTTAAAAAATGTGCATTTGGCACCCCAATGGTTAGTACAGCTTGAAAAGAAATTACACAGTCTTCAGCCACACACCAACTTCAGACTATTTTTAACTATGGAAATAAATTCTGCTGTACCTGTAAATTTATTGAGAGCTGGACGCATATTTGTATTTGAACCACCACCTGGTGTTAAAGCTAATTTGCTACGGACATTTAATACTGTGAGTATACAAAACATTAAATATGTTTTCCATTTGATGAAATATTTGAATGTAATATATTTTAGATCCCGGCATCGCGCATGATGAAAGTACCTAATGAAAGAGCTAGACTGTACTTCTTACTTGCGTGGTTTCATGCTATAGTACAAGAGCGTTTACGGTATACTCCTCTTGGTTGGGCTAAACATTATGAATTTAATGAATCTGATCTTAGAGTTGCTTGTGATACATTGGATACATGGATTGAAACAACAGCAAAAGTATGTATTCAAACTTTAAAGAGAAAAAAATTTTGGAATTTAGTTTAAATTTTAATAAATTGTTAAAAAATGTTTAGAGCCGTACTAATTTACCACCAGAAAAAATTCCATGGGATGCATTAGTTACATTATTGTCTCAATGTATTTATGGTGGTAAAATTGATAATGACTATGACCAACGGCTATTGACGTCATTTTTAAGCAAGTTGTTTACAGCGCGTAGTTTTGAAACAGGATTTGCATTAGTGTCCAATGTAGATGGTGGTGGAGGTGACAACAGGTACTTAAAACAACATATTATTTTTTGAATGTATGTTTAATTAAACATACATTTAAACATAAATTTTACTAATTCTTATTTAGACATATTACAATGCCAAATGGATCGAGACGAGATCACTTTTTACATTGGATTGAAAGTTTGTCGGGTATACAGTCTCCATCATGGTTAGGATTGCCTAACAACGCTGAAAAAGTACTTTTGACAACTAGAGGTATAAGTTTTAGAAGTTGCGCATTTTGATTTATATTTAATTAATCGATAATAATTAAATAAATAGGTACCGATTTGGTGAGCAAATTATTAAAAATGCAACAACTCGAGGACGAGGATGAACTTGCTTATGTTACTGATCAAGTTGTTAAAGATGGAGGACCTGATACTAGTATTGGACTTCCAACGTCTGATGGTCGTCCAGCATGGATGAGAACATTGCATAACTCGGCTACTACATGGTTACAACTTTTACCTCAATCATTACAGACATTAAAACGTACAGTGGAAAATATTAAGGATCCACTTTATAGATATTTTGAACGAGAGGTTAACTTTGGTTCAAAACTATTGTTAGAAGTTATACACGATTTAAATGAAGTAGTCGCTATATGTCAAGTATGTTGTTCAATAATGGGTTTAAATAAGATTTTTAACATGTATGTAATTATAGGGAGAAAAGAAACAAACCAACTATCATCGAAGTTTATTGAGCGATTTGGTGAAAGGCAAATTGCCAACTGGTTGGCGTCGGTACACAGTACCTGGTGGGTGCACGGTGATCCAATGGGTGTCTGATTTTAGTCAGCGTGTAAAACAGCTTCAACAAGTTTCGCAACTTGTTTCTCAACGGGGTGCTAATCAAATCAAAGTAAGTTAATTAAAGTAATTTAATGTATTATGATTTATTTTATATTAATATTACATTTGCAACAGTCATTCCCCGTATGGCTTGGCGGTCTTTTAAATCCAGAAGCATACATCACTGCTACCAGACAGTGTATTGCGCAGGCCAACTCTTGGTCTTTAGAAGAATTAATACTAGATGTAACTATTACTGATACATTAGAGTATGATTCAGTGCAACAGGATGAGTGTAGCTTTGGTGTTATTGGTAAGGTTTTTATGAGAATACGGGTTTGATTCAATTCACTAATTGGAATTAAATTATGATTTAAGGTTTAAAATTACAAGGTGCACAATGCCGTAATAATCAGCTGCTGTTAACTTCATCTATAATGACCGATTTGCCAGTAACATTGTTACGATGGACACAGTAAGTAGTAGATCCTTTTATTTACTTACTAATACATTGTTTTCTTAAAAAAAAATTGTTTTTTTAGTGTATCCACAGAAGAACATTTAATACACAATAAACTTTCTTTACCAGTTTATTTGAATTCTACCCGATCTGAGTTATTATTCACTGTAGAATTAGATGTAGCTCCTGGACAAGATCATCATACATTCTATGAGAGGGGAGTTGCATTATTAACATCAACAGCTTTGAATTAGGTGAAATAATAATAAACAATAAAAGTGTTAACATTTATATATTTATTATAAATTATTTATATAATAATATATTTCTATAATTTATATTGTGGTCCAGAACACGGTGCCATTTGTTTAAATTTTAATATATCCAAAAAGAAATATTTCAAATAGCTGTGAACGCGTATTTATTTAATATAATATTAAACCTATTTTATTACATATTTAATTTTATATTATATATTAATAAATCAACTTTTATAATATTGATTTAAACAATTATTTTGTATAAGTGCAACGAGTATTTTAAACTTCTGTATTAGTTTTTTTCAATTGTCGCTCAGTTTCTATTTTGGTTATTATTCCTTTAACTATAATAATTATACGAGTAATCTCTGTTATTAGCCTGTAGAAGTTTAATTTGGATGCAAGTTACTTATATTAATTTATTTTCATATATTTCAACGAGCTGTAAAAATGTTTTATTTATTGCTATTTTTTAAATGTATGTGTATATATATATATATGAATTAAGAGCTTCGTATTAAAAAATATTCAATTTTTATTAATATTGTTACGCATTTAATGCTATTTTTATGACAAACATTAAGGAACTTAAAATTTAAGTCTGACAAATCGTATATGGATCCGTATGTATGCTTAACTATTTTTATGTGTGAAAAAAAGGATTCATTATATAAAATATAATTCGAATAACAACGCTTATTCTTCAAATTAATTAATTTTCTAATACGGCGTTAGGGTTTTTTTATTTAATAAAATTATTAAATATTAGTAATATTATTTTTAATAGGATACTAATTGAAAATATGGCGTCATTTAAATATTAATAACAATTGTACGGAATGTTATTGCATTATACATTTAAAAAATTATTTGGTTTAGGTACTCGCATAATATTGCGTTATTAATATAAACATATGTATAAATATACTTATTACAGTTACCAATTGGTAACGACTCTTCTTACACAATATTATTCTAAATGTGGTTTCAATTAACACGAAAATATTTATATATTTTACTTTTTACATGATTCACATTTCGGACGTAATAGTATTTTTATGAATTATCCAATAGAAAATTCCCGTTTGTGTGTTACGCACTTAAACTTTCCGACATTAAAAACTGTACAATTTATTAAAATAATTTTGATTATTGTTACACCCGTTGTATTTATATTTATACTACGTATTTGTATATATATATATATATATATATATATTGCGTAAGTAAGCGTATAATAATATTACGCGTAAATGGTAAAACCAACTGTCGTGTCATTAAGTTTTCGCTATTCTGTGCCCACTGAATGATGTAACGTCTGCACCCTGTTCGTGTCTGGCGTTCAACTTCTTAGAGCTACCATCTAGGAACACGGCCACCTGGTCACCGACATCAATGTCCAAGAGGATCGTCGCCGATCCACCACCTGGCTGTGTCGCTAACACGGGCGACCATTGTTTACCATTGTTCGATCGTTTCTGCAACACCATTCTGCACAGCGGCCATCGATCAATACGATTAGCGTATATATTCGATTAACGTATTACACAATAATATGCGCGCGCGGTTACTTGGCATTATTTTCGGTTGAGCCAGAGAAGGAAAACTGATAGAGTCCGGAGCAAGTACACGTGAACACGCCGACCTCTCGGTCCCACGACACAGTTAGGCTGACCAAGTTCTGCCGGTACGACAGCAGACCCGTGGAGTGTACGAACTGGCCGCCAGTGGACGAGAACGCCACAGGCCCTGTACAGTCGACGTTCGCGTTGTTCGTCGGTTTCCGCGGTGACAACGGCGTGACGGCCAGGCTGACCGTACACCACAGTAGAGGAGTGCCGCACAACAACCACAGTAGCTTCCTCGTCATGTTTTGGGACTGGCGTCGATTGTAATACCGCCCGGACTTGCGTAATATTTTTTTCGAGTAAATACGAAGCGATACGAATAGCGCGTTATATTTTGTTTTTTTTGTTTTTTTCGTTTTATCGAAACCTACTGAATCTCGTCAAGGACGCGTCTTTAAACCGAACCGGTTGTTTTTTTTGTTTTGTTTCGCGCAAACACGACGTCTATATTATAATCGCCTTCTTAACGATACGCACACCAAGTTGTTGTTATTGCTGCTACTGTCGCCGCTATTTTTATTTATATAGCGTCATTTGTACGTATATACCTAGTTTACAATTGTTTGTCGTTTTTCGATTTGACCTTTCAACTTTTATATAATGAACTCGCGTTGATAACGAAAAACAATTTAATTTTAAACTCCGAAGCGCGCGCGGGCGTACTTACAAAATGTCAAAACAAAAAAGGCTCTCGATTATTTCAAACGTTACGTATTAATCTAAACGAGCCAACGTTAATAGAAAAATTATTTTTTCGATTATTCGACGAACGCTATAAAAATATCGAGAATAAAAACGCGCAAAACAGTTATTTCGAATACGTTTTGCACGCGCGAATACTTTTACGACGCCGAAACTAATCGCCGGAATAACCGGACGGCGGAATTGTTCTAAAAAGCGTTTTTCGGCCCGATAAAAAACAACGCGCGCGCACGCTTTATACTTATTTCGATGTTTTTAAACCTACAAATTCGGAATGGATTAAACGAATAAAGTGAACATTTTAAATAACGCGCACGTTTTTTGGAACGTACGCGTCGATTATTACGATATTTAGACAATTAATAATTGAACGGTTAGTGCCGGCGTATGGTATCGTAATTTTTCGGTTAAAAAAGTATATTTTCGATACGGAAATGCGAACAGAAAGGCCCGTATCATCGTATACGTTCCTCACATTGAATTCGTAAATTTTACTTAATTTTTCGTACGAATGTGTAATAACACAACGAACAATTAAGTTCGTTAGAAAAGTTAAAATTGGTTTAAAAATATGTTCGTTAAAACGGTCGTTTGTTTCGTATTATCTTGAACGTGTTTTCGAATTTCACGGTTTTCAGGCGTTCATATATGTTTTCAAAACGTTTTCTCGAATCAAAACGATTCTATAAAGTAACAGCTCCCCTTTTAGCGTATTAAATTCATCTTGCCCGTTCATTATATCCAATCTTTTTATTCACGTCTTCCGGTTTCGTCATTTGAATTTTCTTTCTCGTTTCTTAGCACTATTATAATTATATATCGATTGTTCTTTACCACTTTTAATTCATCGTGGACAATCGCTTCGTTGTGTTTTATTATTGTTTTATGTAATTTCTTAGTTTCTTAGTATATTTACTTAAATTGTATAAACGTTACGTTTTAATATGTTGTTTGTATGTAGCTTTTTAAATAAAAAAAAAAACCGGAAATACGCGTGGATTTCGATCGCGGTTACAATTATAATCGTCGACAAGCGGATATATTTTTTAGGTACAACGACGTTTTCGGTTATTCGCTGTCGTTTATAATCTACCTATTAAAAAACGTATACTATTTTCACGCGTTGAGTTTACACCGGAACGGCAAAAGGTCCCATTATATGTACACCGAGCTCTCCTCGACGCAACATCATCGCGGTCGATCGTAAGACAATATCGGCGACGTCGCGAAAATCGATTTTCGACCATTGTCGTACGCGACAAGTATTATTGGATACTACGGTAAGTGTAAATTGTGGCAAACTCCGTCGCGTATGGATGAGCCTTGTTATACGAAGTTATTTAACTATTTACGCCCGCGGCGTCCGATTGAATAATCCGAACCTACGCCGTAATTCGCGGCCGTTTCCGCGGAAATAATAAAAAAAAAACCCGCGGGGTATCGAACTGGACGTACAGTCGAGCGGGTTTCGTTAACAGGACCGCACGGCCGCGTTTAATTCCGGAAGTTAATGGCGGATTGGGTTGCCCGTGCGTAACGTACCCTTCGTTTTTCGATCACGACGCCTGTTGCCTCTATCTCGTGGCTGCCGTTGCGTCGTCAACGAATACAAATTCCCGTCAAAATAACAGACCCACGTCTCCGTTCAGTTTTTTCCCGGAGGGGTCCGCCTCCTACCGTTCGCGGTTATTTAATCGGCAAATTCGTTCGAAATTCCCGGTACATTTTCTCGCGAAACTCGGTAAAATAAACGACGTCGTCGCGAATTTAGATTTAAATTCGTGGCCCGTGCGCGTTAAAAAAAAACGCTTCGAGTCGGTAAACTCGCGCGGGTTAATCATCCCTCCCCGACGCGATCTGTTCTTACGTTTTCTCTTCGGTGCCGTCTAGGACGTGTCTTTTCTTTATTATTCTTATTACTCCCTTGTCACGGCCGTCGGGCGTGTTGACGCCGCCGTTTTCCCCTCGCCGGCGATTGAACGCGGACAATTTGCGGTCTCGTCGTACGCGTGACGAAAGTCGCCCAAGTACGCCGGTACACCGATCCCGTAATGTTCGCGCGTGAGGTAACGACGCGCGCGCGTCTTGTTATATCGCGTGACGCGTACGATACGCGTGGTATTTCGAGGCGTACGTTTCGTCCGTCGTAAATTGTCATCGGCGTGTTTACGATTGTCGGTTACGCGCGGCTTGTTATACGCAAACCGAACGTGTTTCATTCGGAAATCCGATGAAGAGGAAGGGCGCTCGAGACGAAACGAACGTGGAACCGCCGCGCCCCTTTAATTATCGCGCGAAACGTCCACGGACGCTTAAACGCGCTCGGTTTAAACGGATAACGTCGTTGCGGACGTTAAACACAACGTGTCGCGCGGTTTTTATCACGAATTTGTAATCGTAAATTTGTAATCGCGTACTACGCGGCGAACGACGTATGAACGAACATCGAGGAACGCTCGTATAAAAACGTTCGCGACCCGTAGGTACGTCTAAATTGGCGTACACGCACGACGGCGGCGTAGTATTTACGATATAAGTTATCGTTAACAGGGAAACGATCCTAACGTACGTACTATATCGCCCCACTAATAAGCGTTATATTGTTGTACGCGCGCGATAAGTACGTACGTACGTATCTATATCTCGCGTAATTCTCGTTCGTTTCATTCCACCGTCGCCGTTATTTTCGGTATTTGCTGTGGTCGGACGAAAATCGCCGCTACAACAATACGACGCGCGAACGGTTCAACAATATACAGGCTCGTCGTAGTGGTGTATGGAGAATACGCGCCACAACTCGCGCTCGCTTATGCGTACGACAATTCCGCGCCCCAACCGTTTTTCCAAACAATATATAAACGACGCGGCCGCGTTTTTCTACGTCGTCGACCTTCCCACAACTCGCGCGTACCTAAATAGTACGATAATACCGCGGAGCGTTACGCAACTACTTGTTACGAAAACGAAAAAAAAAACGACGACGAAAAACGCGACGCGATCAGAGGTCGAACGATTATACAATAGTAACGTAAGGATATAGGTCGCCGCCGTAACGCTCGTAATCGGTACGTCGGACGAGCGGCTTGTGTCATACACGTTCG
This sequence comes from Geopemphigus sp. TES_GeoC_2020, assembly GCA_025469175.1. Taxonomy (NCBI): domain Eukaryota; kingdom Metazoa; phylum Arthropoda; class Insecta; order Hemiptera; family Aphididae; genus Geopemphigus; species Geopemphigus sp. TES_GeoC_2020. The sequence goes on along the minus strand of JAIPRN010000881.1, from coordinate 20,326 downwards.
ATTAACGGGCGCCCCCGAACGCGTTCGTTTCGTTTGCCGTTCGTCCCGTTCAATTTCGGCGGATTCCGTTAAGTCAATTAACGAGTCGCACGCGACCGAATTAAGTACGCGGCGTCGTTCAACGATAAACTCCGCATAGGAGGCGCGCAATCGTATTTCGTGTTCGCGATTTCGAAAATACCGTCCGGGGACACGCCTTTCAATTGGACTGTCGCCGTACGGGAACTACGTGTAGCCGATTCGTCGCGGAACACAATCGTCCCGCGGCTGGAAATGGTTCGACGCCTCGTGACCACGCGTCCGTCGTTATCGAAGACTATCGATTTCGTATATTTGTACCGAGTTTCGGTTAAAACGATTTCGGTTCGCGTCGTCACGTACCGCCAGTGTATTGGCCGCGTAACGACGAATCCCTTTCTCCAACAACATTGGTGGACCACCACCAACCTGGCCGATACTCTTCGAGTCGGGGCGACGAGAATTTCACGAAGGGGAAATAATGAAACGAATGACCCGACGTTCGACTGGCTATCGTAATTAACAAAAAAAAAAAAAACCTAAAACCACTTTGCCAAATATATTTGTTCGATGTATTAACACGACAAAGCGCGAAAATCCGGTTGATGGAAACGTCTTCGGGGACGTTGAATCGCCGTGTCCGCGTTGTTTATTGAACGACGAAACACGAAAACAACAGTACCTTTTATGGCAGCTACTGAACGACAGAGCGATTTACATATTTTTATGTTGAAAATTTGTATATTTTATATTATTTCGTATTGAAAATTGGCGACATCGCGTGAAAACCCGTGACCTCCGTACGCACGGGTAAATAACCAGGTAACAGTGTGGCGGCGGAGTCCATCGTAGACTATTTGCTGTTAACAACATTAGTTAGGGAATGTTTATACGATGGGTACTTTATTACGGGAAAGTCAAATATTTATAAAACAATTTCCCGTTCGAAAACGACAAACATTTAAACGTCTATATTCGTATATTATTAATTACGATTCCTATCGCGATTTACATATTTTTTTTTTTGGTCTATTGCGTATTCAGCGTCGCTAATAAGCGTATAAAATACGTTTTTTAACGTCCCCACGAATAGAAGTACGATTTTTTTCATCATATATTTCGTCTAATTAAAGCGTCTTTTGTAATAATAATTAATAAGCGCGTTTTTAATTAAGTAAAAATATCGATGACAGCCTGTCCGAGAAAAATATATAGCAGAATTGAACTTGTATTAGTGATTATTTTTGTATCTCGAGATGCTTGATTTGTAAACACATAAGTTGTCATTATGAAAATACTATGTAAATATACGTAATTAATATTTTGTCATAAAACGCTTTATGAAAATGTAAAACGTTCATTCGTTAACGCTTACGTGATATTCGTATAATCATATTCTACGGAATATCGCGAATTACAATTGCCGAATTGAAGTTTTTCGACAAATTTTGAAACAATCGTGTCGGGATAACTATTGCGTGCGCGTATTAGTAACTAATTAGGCGTTTGGAAACCAGTGGAATATTATACAAGACTACGAAACACAAATATCGAATGTGTTTTTGGGATAACCAAAACGTTGAATTCTTCACGGTCACAATAACGAATAATTTGTTTTCGATATGCAAATCCACGTCGTTCGTACACGTTCACGTCATTTCGAACGAATATTAATTCACGGATAATAATCTAGATAAACTATAACGTAGCGTTTTTTTTCAGCTTAATCATTATTATTTAAGAATTCCATCTGGGCGCCAAAGAGAAGGATACGCGAGGCGTTATTGGCCAACACTTTCAGCACGAACGTCGAATTATTTTTAACCTGCAGTGACCCTGGAATTTCATGGTTGCCTCTTTAAAAAGTACGTACACATATATGGGTGGTGTTTTTTTTTTTTTTTGTTATTCATTATCCGTATACTTTATGTGGCGTTTTATTTTTCGCGTCAAAGGAAAACGCGCGGATTTCAATTATCGGACGTATTATCCGTCGGCCGTGCGTAATTATCGAAATCGAGTCGGATAACGTACCGCGTATATTGCGTTGAGTACGTTACACTCGTATGTTCAGCGTTATAACTGACGACGGACGAACACACATTTCGCGTATCGTATCGTACATACGTTATTACAATCGCGACCTATATCCGTCGCGTCGAGGGTTACACGAATGGAAAATATAACTGCGGACGAACCGAAGTGCAATAAAACGAACAACAGCGACGGCGAGGGAAGACTACCACCACCGCGAAATACTTCGAGGTCATTTGCCGAATTCGCCGTGTTACATTAATCGCGATTTAAGAAAATTATTTCTTTGTTGACAACGGGTTACGAGTTTGTTCGAATTGACGTACACGCGTTGTCGCGTTACTTATAATCGTATGATTACTTACGCGGATTAGTACTAACTTTATTAGTAATATATTTATATATAATTGGGAAAAACGATATCGGCGACGGTATAATAATAGCGAAATAATTAGTGTCGTTTTATACGACGAACGTAATATTAAACGGAAACCGTTTTAGAAACAAATATTTTGAACATTTTTATTAATAATCTAGTCTCAAACAGTTTTCGCGTTTTCTAAAAGTTTTTATCGAATAGCGAATAAAAAAATGTAAATAGATAGGTCCACGTTGTAATCCGAGACATTTAAATATTCAATTTGCCGTATTTGGGCGCATAATATTTTCGTACTTGATAGTTTTGAATCGCTAAATAGTTTAATTGGTCATAATGATAATTTCAAAGTATAAAAATCGTTATTCCGTCAGGTATTCAACGAAATACGCGTATTCTCTTATTTCGTTCGGAACAAATACCTTTTTCATTTATTTTTTAAGCAAATACTTAAAATTTTATATTACTGGTGATTGTTATATTCCGTGAGTACGTAATAATTATAACGAATGGAAAGTAATTTCATTTGAAAATGACGTATTTTCCAACGGTTGCTTTAAGAGCGTATACGAACGCGCGCAAATTTCCATACTTTCGTACAATAATAATAACGTTTCGTCTTATTTTTTTAAAAATCTCGAGCGTTTTATTTAACGTCGAGTATTTAGCGATATCGTTGTTCAAATACAAATACCTAATTTGTTTAAATAATAAAAACGCGCCGTTAAGCCGCGTCGCTTATAGCTGAGGAGATTACAATCTAGAATAATAGTTGGTTTTCTAGTCGTGTATGTTGCGACGGTAGTTTCAACGTTTGCGATTACCCCTTATATGGATACTATACTTCACAGTCACGCGTTACGCGTCTTCTACAGCACGACGCTCCGGGGTACAAAATAATCTTTAAATTTCGATATTGAACGTGCGACCTATAACGTAATAATAACAAATTCCTGTTTGCCGACGGTGTTTCATAAGTTTCGTCTCGATTCGCGTATACGTACGACCAGTAAAATATTTAAAACGAAAATTAGTTACGCGCGGGAATTAACACACATCGCTCCTACGGTTTATAAATAAATCGTTCCTACATTTTCGACGGTGCGACGTTATTCGCGTGTATGTAAAATACGTTTGATCGAAAAACGTTTATTAAAAATTGGTATATAAGTAAAACATACAAACGCTCTATCGTCGTAACATATATATTTCAAATACGGCGTGTCGTTACGATTTGATTTTTTTGTAAAAATAAATCTGCGCGTATTGGTTCGCGGTAAAACTAATTTTCTACTTACATAGTCTCTACTGAATACCTGAATACCTTTCGAAAAAATTTTAACTCTATTTCGTGCGTTCGATTTTGAACACACCGTATACTGTATAATACATAAAGGATCGTATTACCGGTATACCGTTGTGACTTGTGGGTAATGTGGTTACGTAAAAAATATGTATACACGTATACATGGACTCTAAAAGCGCAAATTGAACAGCCAAGTCAGGTTACTCGATGTATACGTGTGTGTGTATATATATATATATATATATAACAAAGGCGTAAGAATATACTCGTCATAGTAGATTACTGTTACTTGTATACCGAAGTGCGTGCTGGTAAATCGGGCGTTAAAAAATTGCATAAAGTCATTACCGAACTATTGTCGAATATCACGCGTGTACGTCTATCACTGTATATGTGCGTAATGACTGTTTTCGTACGTGAAATTGAATTTCGACTAACGAACGGAAGAACCGAACTAAAAATCTGACGCGAAAGCGTCCGGTATCCACTACGGCCGCAATAATACGATGCACGCGCCTTGATCGGTGTCGTCTAAATTCGGTATCGTATCGGCGTATATATGTGTGTTGGTAAACGCGCGGCAAATCCCATTCGTACGCTCCGGTTTAAAGGGTCGTCAAATCGTACGAACAATATCGTACCGCCGCCCGGCAAACTCCAATCGAAACCATTCGTGAACGCGTCGCGCTGGAATCGTGCATAGATTACAATAGCGAAATCAGCGTAGAGGGACATTGGAGGAGACCGGCCCGCGCGATTTTTAGATAATGTGTGGACGGGAGGGGCTGTACTATAATAACGACGTATATTTCCTCGTGTATTACGTAATGAATAATATATTTGATCAGCGTATTCGTAATGTACGCGATCGTTTTTTTTTAATATTCGAATTGCGGTTTTCGACGGTGCGCTAACTGCAGACGGCTGAAGTCGTTTTATTTTTAACGTGACCCGTAACAAACGCCGTATACGGTCGTGATGGGTAGTGTTTATTTCGTTTTACGCGGGTACCTTAATTTTTTTAATTGCCCGGGTTTTCCGCGTAGAGCGAATGACGTCAGACCTGTTTGTACAAAACACAAACGCGCCTTGTACATACCGTCTACTTGGTGGTCATCTATCAATTATTTCATAAGTTCGTGTAAATTGCGCGTATAGTTCAACGTAAAAACGGTCCACGTGATGTGTGAACGTCCGTAATGTTAGGTTTTCGTCTCGCGATTGATTGAAACGTACGTGGAATTTCGAGATATACGAGAACGCGTTGCGCACCACCCGTTGTTCTAAACACTCCAACCCTTCCGTTATTTATAATACGCGACGTTAGCTATCGAAACGTCAAGCCTGTATTTTATGGGTCGACGAACGGGGACGTGTTATTTACGTTCGTTTTATTCATTTTTCCGTCGGTTCGCGTCAATAATAGTCAACTTCCACGTTTCCTCGCTTGTTAAAATACCGGTAAAAATGTCCGTAATTTATCGATTTTTTTTTCATAATCTACCGAGTAGATAATTGGTATGTAGGTATAAAATCTGCGAGGAAACAGTAAACGTTCTTTGTTATTAAAGCGCCGCGGAACAGTCCGTAAACTTTACCGGCACGTTTTTGTTCAAAATCGTTTTTCGAGCGCTTTTGAATCCAAATCGATAATACAAATCGGATCGACGAAGTATACACAACGAGTTATCGCGTATACGCTTTTCAGTTTTTTCACATAAGTCGTGCGCCTATAATTGTATATTGATATTATTACCCGAACGGCGGTATATATGCCGTTTTCGTTAAGATTTGAATGAGCGATATAACGTATATAACGGTATACATACGGGACGCGACGGTGAAACGACCGACTTAAAAAAAGTACGTTATTCGTTATTTTTCGGAATAAAATTATTTATAATCGACGATTATTCGTTTTTATTTTTACCACGTCAAACGTATTAGACATTTCACACTTTCGCCATTCCGTCCCGCGGTCTATTATTATATAAACGTTACGCGCGTAGGGAAAAGGAAGTGCTACGCCACTATCGCTAAACCGTTTTGCTTGTAATCTACGGTGGCGACAGCCGCAGGGTGCGTACAGAGTTGGTTACGAGCAATATTAATAACTTGGAAAACGCAATCACGACTATTGACTTGCGCGATGGCGCGGCGTCCTACTCCTCCCCCTTACCACGTCTACGAAAAGGTATTACGTACTGATTAAGCGGCGTTAGAGCAACGTCCGTAAACAATATTACCCTCCCCAGTGTACGATATTGGAATATATTATTCTCACGGGACGGCCACAACCCTACACGTACGCTCAGTGGTTGCGACGCGTTTAATAACCGTTTTTTTTTCGTTTATACAATTATAGTATACGGGTCTCATGAAGCACGCGCATTTTTAATTTAGCGAAATGTTCAGTCGCCATTTTTGCTCTAAACGTTTCCAAATATGCGCTATCGTTTGGATTTGTTTATCGGTTATTGTTTCTTCAAATACTCGGTCCCGCGAAGAGGTTCGCACGCTAATAACGCGTTATTATCGCGAAAGCTTTCTATTAAAAAAAATCGTGATCGTCGCGGAGACGGTTCGCTACTGTGAAACGGTGAACGCTATCGTCACGCGGTAATCGGTTGGTATTCGTCATTCGTCGAAAATGCGAATATCGACGAACGTCTTTGGTTCCGGCGGGACGGGAGGGCTATGTGCCATACGTCGTGTGAAACGCGGTCCCCGTATTCCAAACGAAATTCTCGAGACGAACGGACGAGCATCTATTTCCGTGGTGGCCCGCCAAGTGCTTTGGGTCTCGCACTACGCGACCCCTTTATTGCGGGATTATGTAGAGTCTAGGCGTGCGCGCGAACGATTCGAAGGCTGACATTTCATACGCGCGTCGTTGCTGACGTCCAGCCAACAGACGTACGCAAGAGGGTTATTGGAAATGTCGTCGAGCCCGGGCCGTTACCAATTGCCGGCTCAGCGGGCGCCCGTTTCGTGATGTTATTAAATCGGCCACGCCGCCGAACGTAAATGTATAATATTTCCGTTTGAAATTCCGCCGATTTATTCATTTTTCAAAATGCGCGTAACTAAATAATATGTTTAATCCTATTGGGCAATAACGAAATGTATAATCGATAACGATCATTTTGCCGAGTTTACCACGTAGTTTTTACGCGCGCGCGTTTTAATTAATAAACGACCAAAGAAGGCAGCAAGCGCGATGTAATACGGACGATCCAACGATATCTCGCGTATTTAATATTCACGCCCGCGATAACTAACTAAAGTCGTAACCGTTAATTTAGTCCATTTTACTTAACGTAAAAAACGAACGTATTGTAAGACTTTTATCGTTTATTTTTTAACGCGTACATAAATACCGATTTCGACGGCGCTCTTAGGAGGGAGAGCGGTATGGCACGGTTTAGGTTAGAAACTCGGCGCCTTTACGTGTAAATTAACAAGCGTATAAAGTAAAATACCGATAATTCTACGTTCTAGTTTCGTTTCACGACGATGTCTTTCCCCGAGTTTTCCGTCACGTTATTTCCCGGCCCGCTACTTATCGCGAATACTATAAGAATATTCGCAACTTAGAATGTACAAACGTGTTCGCACTTGTCGTAATGGACTGTCCGCGTGGCCCAACCGTAATAAGTATCGATATATCCGCGATTATTTCGGTTTATTTTCGTTCCGAGTATTTTCGATTAACTAAATCAATTTGCGCGAGCTTACTGCCATAAGATTCATCATCGGTGGCGTCCGTAAACGCGCATCGTCGACTTTCGCGCGCTAACCCGTGCAATTTATACGCCCGCTACGTAATGATATGTGTACACATATATGTATATGACCTCCGTGTCCCCTCCCGGCCTCCCCCTCACATGCCACAAACGCGCCCTCCGCGGACGGTCCCCTCGAATGCCCGACACCAGTGTGCGTGTCGTGTACGTCGAGTTCGAGTGTCCGTTTTCTACCTTATAGTTCGCGCTTGTCATCTAAAAAACAGCGCCGTTATATTTGGCGACGTTCGCGCGATATTTTTTCGTCGGTTTTTATTTCGCGAAATATAAGCGTATAATACACGAGCACGACACGACGTGTTTTCATATTTTTGTGAGTCTATACGAATTATACGATATATGTAACAAGCGTTTTTTTACGCGTAATATTATATAGAAAAACATTTTGTTTTCTTTAATTTTGTACTCTAATCGTACATTACGTATATAAGATTTTATTCGCTCTCGTTTCTACACAAGCTTTTATTTTACGTTATCGTTTTTAAAAAAAAGTAATTTTTATTACACAACTTCATAAACATAAAACGTCGGTTTTTTATAAAATATAAGTCTATAAATAGGTATATTTCACCATTTTATCGAAAATCAATAAGTGTTAGAAAATATCGCTAAGAACAAAATAATTTGATTAGTTTTCGCCTAAAATTAAAATCGTAATTGTAATTTCAATATATCGCTTTTAGTGCAAATATAACATATGTTACATATAGTGTTTTGACGATTCCGAATTAATTTTAAATTTCTATTAAAAATGTTATCTCTAGGTTTTGCCGCGGGATGGAGAAATATTCAAAGCTTACGCGCATTTTATAATGAAATTTAATACGCGTAGATATATATGATAAAAATCATACGTTTTGCCTTTAACGTTCTATATATATACAAATCACAATATAGTGTTCCTGGCATGAAACTTATTAGATTCCATCATGATGAAGCCCTCTTTTAAAGAAATTATTTAAAAATTGAGCGTAGTATGTTCGAGATAAAAATTGTCTATATCGCGTCGTTTCGGAAAAGACTCGTTGTTAATACTTCGTTGTTGGGACTATGTTTTTTTCTTTACGCTATTTTTGAGTATTCAAGAGAGTGGAACGAAAAATTCCTCAGTATATTGGCTATCCCAATCACAAGTCAGCTTAAAATCTGTCAGTTTTAGTGTCTATTGGACGTTATTCTATAATTACGAACTTTATCGATTTAAATGATCGACGTTAATGTAGTATGATTGATGATTATTATTTGTTGTTTTACGTTTCTTATAACATTGTTATATTACACTTTTTAAAATTGTATCACGCATCGTGAAACTTACTGAATATACGAATATATATATATATATTATATCGTACGTGATATCGAGTAATAATATAAGTAATTATGTTATTTATACTACGGTTTACGTTTCAGTATCAGTCTGTATTGTTTATGAAGTAAACACAATATTATAATATTATTATTTATCGTATAATGTATATAGTATATGTATAATGTATACGTACATGTATAAGTGTATGTATACGCTGAATTATACTTTATTCACGTAACACGATATTATTTCAAAAACATAGCGTTTAATAATAAAAATAATTTCGTTTTGAATCTAATATAGAATTGTTTACGCGTAAAGTATTTCGTAAGAATTATTTTTCATTTTGACAAATCTCGATAATTTTCTTTTGAAAATTATTTTCGGAAATATCTCAAGGACAATCTGTTGGAGTATTTATAATATAACGTGTGTGTGTGCGTGTTTAGAATAAGCAAAACGTCGCTATATATTCTGGAGATTTGGGACGTTAAACGGGTTTACACAATTACGTGGCTCGTACGTATGTCATAATATTGTTTCAGGAGTAGTAAAAGTAAAAGAATAAAAAATAAAACGCTCTCGTTTTCGCTTGTCCGGAGAAGACCCCTTTAACGTTTTTAAACAATTTAAATAATAACAACGGTAAAGTACACCTATAAATATATACTCGAATAATATTATCACGTGTTCCAGCTCGACAACAGGTTAACGAGTACGATTATTAGTCACCCAAAAGGGAACTGGATACTTGTATTTTGTAACTCCGTTTTATATATATATATATATTGTTACACGAAAAAATACAAATAAACATTTTAACGCTTTAATTGATTTTTATTTGAAACGATTAATATGTATGTATTAAACGTTTTTGACCGCGTGAAATAAATATTGCTAATAAATATTGTAAATATTCCTGTTTGAAAATTTGAAAATCGCGTTTAATCGCATTAAGCGAATATTTTTTATTACGAAATATAAAAGCAATTAACATCGACTATTTACCTAATTATCTATTCGACGGTTGTTAATTATTACTGGAAAAAATCGTTTAGATTTTTCGTATTTCATTTAAATAAATAGTTTACTACCTGTCAACTATGCAAACAATTATTTTCAGGATAAGGTTTAAATTTATATCGCGTAGTTAAAACGTGTTTAATTAATTTCGTCTTCCAAAGAATAATAGTAATTTACGATTTGTATTTAGCTCGTAATGTACGCGATTATTTAATTTTGTTTAATAATTATATACAATATCTCGACAACTATGATTGATTGTTATTTGTATGATCGATAGATCCGATACTCGTCAATTTGATTCGAAGCAACGCTTTTTATAATGGCGTTTTCAATTGTTTAATATTATTCGTGGAGGCGACGATTATTTTTTTTTTATATAAACTTCGTTAAATCGTTTTTTTTATTTTGTTTCATTAGGAAAATTAAAATTAACGGCGTCGCGGCGTTTCTAAAATGCTAACGAAATTACAAATTAAAAACTGGAACGAAAAAAAAATATAGTTTACCGCGGTAGGTAATCGGGCGTTAAAATATCGTAGGAAATCGAATTAATTTTTATAATAAATACGTAAAATGGGTTCGGCGTACCTAATCTGTGTATAATATATAATGTACGTTTATACACATATATTGGTATGTAGCGTTTAATCGAGCGACGTATCAATCTATTTGAATAATAGTTTCGAGTTTTAAACGTAGCTGACGTTGAATTACATTCTATTATATATATATATATCGTATCATCCGCTACAGTGTTTAACAAACGAAATCAATTATAGCGTACTATACCTACATTTTTATTTTATTTTTCTGCATTTATTGTGTCTATAAAATTACAGGTTATGATGAAATGAGTTTGGTCGTCGTACCTATATTCAAGGCCAAAACATGTCCGCTTGTGATTGCTGGGCCAGTTTCAAGTTTTCTCAAATCGTAAGTATCCATACTGTCGAACGAACAATAAAAGTATTAAAGAAAAAAAAAAAACGGAAAACAATATAATAACAAGTGACAAAGTCAACCCTATTTACTATTACCGTCCATATACGTAAACGTGCATGTGAAGTAATTATGTAATTACACAATATGTAATATTATAATATATATTGGTGAATAACCTTCGTGAAAATACGACGGGCCGTGGGAAAATGTACGAGGTCGGATTGTAGCTTTTATACGTATATATTGCGTATATAATATATACTCGCAGTTATACGCGAAGTCGAAATGAATTTTAAAAAACGAGTAAATCGCGAAAATATCGTGTGTATATCCGTTTATATACACATAAAACTAACTCGCGCTGTTGGTATTAGAAAATTTTAGCGAAGCAAATAGTGTATATTCGTGTTCGCGTTGATACGTGACCGTAACGCCACACCGTTCGATTAACGCTAGTGGTGTTTTTCCTCAGAAATCGAACGGACGAATTCAGTTTCGACGAACCGAAATCGGTAAACGCGATTTTCGTTCCGAATTATAAAAGTATTGCGTAAAACGACGCGAATTGATACTCGGGAGTTACACGCCCGAAGCGCGTTTTATTTACGTCGCTTTCATATTTTACAAAGCGCGCCCGAGGAATAATATTACATTTTCCACATTGTTATTAGATAGGTATTACCGCGAATAATTTTTTGCTGCGGTTTGCACGCGATGTATGAACATATATCGTACATTTTTCGAACGTACATACACAAACTTTTACATATTCGTATCGTTGGTCGTATATTATATAACTGTGGACTACTTGGTGCTACACTCCTGTATTATCAAATTTCGAAACCCAATAACGCCTGTACAATATTAATAATATTATTAAAGTTTAGTACGCGACCGTGGGCTACCGTCGTATAATTAATTTGTAAGTCCACGTTCGCTACCATTATATTAATACGTGAAAATAAAGGCGATTCGTTACGTATGTGTATATTGAAATCTTTCGTGATTTCACTATTAAATTATTGAACGATTGTCTGAAACATTTCCTCTTGTAGGTAATGTTTATTTATTGATAAAAGGGTTTCGCTATATTGTTCAATATTTATTTACTTACTATATACAGGAAACTTGCGCGAACAATTTTTTTCCGAGTGTTAAAATTTCGATTATTTTAATACATATTTTGATTATAATTAATTTTACGTTGTTTTTGTAAATTATTCAGTTTGTTAGTTTTTTTTTTTTGTATATTTATTTCGAAACTTACGTTGTTAAACAATAATGTAGTATAATTTACAACGTTTCTATAAAAAATTATTATTATTTCTACGATATATTTGTAATAAAGACACACACACGCACATATACATACTTACATAAATATATAAACATGAAATGCAAATTCGGTTTAGAATAATATAAATATATAAACGGATCTCATAATAGCTATTCCTCATTATTCATTAGTTATAAATGATTTTATAAAAAATGTATGGGAAAATATTTTAATTATACCGAAATAAAGCGCGGATAATAAAATAGCAAAAAATAATTTTAAACTGATAAAAAAATTTCAGGATGTTTGTCATAATTTATATATTTCGTATAAATTCAAAAACTATAAAATGGTTGGATATTGACATTATAGCGTAATAACGTGATTTTTATTATTCGGTCGTTCAAATTTACCTTAATAATTTATATAGATAGGTACGCGAGATATATTAAAAGATAAGCGTTTAAAAGTCGTAAAAAATATGTTTGTTACTTATAAATATCCGTACGGTTCAATTTGTCATCGCCAAAAAGAGTTTCGCCATGGTTTTGGGAAGGTTACAATAATATTAAAGTTCAAGAATTTATCGAAATTCGTTCGATTGTTTTAATTTCGCGTACGGTCATTTTATTTACTCGGTTGTATGCGTAAATAATCGTGGATACGTTTGTTTTCAATTTTGGAAAAAGTCCGTAATAACGTATACATTTATTTATTCGAATAATTTGTATAAATTATACGACGAAAATATTGTTTTTAATTCTAACGCGAAGTTATTAGTAAGTGTATAAATATATAATAATACGTAGTACGAATACAAAATAGGTTGTACGTGTATATAGATAATGGAATGCTATCACGGGTAATTAATAAAAGAAAAAAATTGTTTTGGCCGTAATTATATTTTGTACGATATAACGATTTTTTTGTTTATTCCTTTTTAGCGTTAGCAGATCTCTAAACACGTTCAAGGTCTCGGGAAATAATGTAAAAATTATACAACATTCGTATGGTGTATTTAAACGCGCCTCAATGTCGTCTAAAAAAATTGGTATAAGATATACGCGACTTTTTTCGCGTGTGAATAAAGTGACCCAAGTATACTTCATACGCATACATAGTTGGTAGGTAAGAGGTACATTTACAAACAGTATGCGATTTCGTATTTTATATCTGAGTATTAAATATTGAAAATGATAAATTAAACTCGGCAACAATTAAAATTGAAGGATAAAGTATAAACTTAATTTTAACACTGTTGACCTATATACGCGTGTGTGTAATATTTAACGGCACAGTACTCATCCGTCAATATATTTCCACATTAACGACTTGAAAAACGAATCTTTCACATTTAACGATCGCGTTTATGCCGTGTACACCACGGACATTGTAGGCAGGTTTACGGTTGGCCGCAGGTGTACACGTTAAACGTTTATAGCGAATTCGTGTGTACGTATCTGACCATTTTCTATATGGCTATTAGTCACGTCGTGACTTTGACAGTTATAAAATAGCGGTTTGACTTTTTTTATTTGTCCCATTTTTCACGGTTAGCTTTTTAAATTTCCGAGACTAAGGCGACGAACGAAAAATATATTTTACGAAAGTGTAGTCGATTATAATCGATTCCCATACGCGTGATCACGAACGGACGGTACAAAAGAGAAAATTTGATTGATAATTCGTAGACACGATTTTAGGTACCTACTCCGGCAAGTAAATTTGTTAACAAATTTACGAGATAGACGACAGTTGACATTGAAGTGGATTTTCGTTCGCCGTGTTTTTACAAACGACAAACGCAATTAGCCGACGAGAGACATGGCTTTTTCGAAAAAACAAAAGGCGTTCCGTCTTTTGTGTATAATAAACGAGCAATAATCGCGTAATATCTGCCGCGGGCAAGGCGGACGTTTACAAAATGAAAATACGTTTATCCGTATTTAGGTAGGGTATATAAGTATCGCGCGCACCGAAAGCGGCGTTTCGTCGACGATTTGTTCGGGTTTTAGACCGTTCCGAAGGTTTTTCGGTTTTTTTGTTCGTTATGAGTATTACTCGCGTTGGGTTTATGGGTGTACGTGTGTGTTTAGGTAGGTTGTAACGGGCAATAATCACGACGGAAAGTCGTTTCCGTATCGTTCGCGTATGCCGCCGAGGTAATAAGAAACTAGTAGGGCGACGCAATTAAAAGTTTTTCGTCCGGTTTGGGTTTTTCGACGAATTATAAACGCAACGGCTATAACGTTTATGGTAATTTTTTCTTTTCCTAACCATTCGAAGCTTACGTAATAAAATTAATCGCGTTATAGAGGAATAGTTAACTCCGGCTTCTTGTCAAGTGGAATAGTGGCGGATGTCACTACCCGGTAATCGAACGAATTATAGGAGGCCTTGATAATAGGCGTTGCCCGACTAATTCCGGCGGTTGGTCCGTAATCATGAAAATACCGTCGAATTTTCGGCACACCAAATCGCCACGGTAATTCTCTTTCGGATTTTCTTTCTAGTTCACTAACGGTCAATTGTGTACGTTCGAAGTTATCCGAGCGCGCCAACCGTCTCGATATTTCGTTACGACCAATCGCCGTTAGATTCAAACAACTTGTTTAATACGTTCCGTGTTTGTAATTACGAAAATACAAAATGGGAAAGCGTCGATCGCGTAACCGATTATACGTGCGGCACATATCGCGCTTGTTAATGTTATATTATTAATAAAATCTTACTTCCGCAGATTTTGTGTCTGAGCTGTCTGCTGTATAAAAGATGGTCGGACGCAGAAGCTACCAGGCTGTTTTATTATTTCGAGAAAACGTCCCGGGAATGGCCGTTGTTGAACAACATTACCAGGAACGGGGCCGGATCGTTGTTCGCGGACGTGACGTTCGGCGGTTACATAATAATTTGCGTGGCGCTGTACATAGCGTACTTGATGGGCGAGCTGAAGAACAGCAAGAAAACGGTAAGATCGGCCTGGTCCTAAATGCGCCCGGGGGGGATTAACGTGCCGCGGAACCGTCGTACAAAACCGGACGATTACTACCGTCCCGGGGTTTTTTTTTTTTTAAACACTTACATACCCGACGGTATAATTGAGACGTTTCTTCGGAATTCGGCGGCTTCGTCGTGACGTTTTTCGCGCGACGAAATCCGTTTCCAATGTCAGGGACATTGGTTCGTTGTTTTGACCACGTCCGCAAGTTACGATCATAATAAGACGACGATAAACGTCGCGGGAAACAACGAACGTTTCGTATTGCACGAATCAAACTCTCGATGTTTAATCGTGGTTGTTTAAAACGGTTTGTGATCTACGCGTTTTTCAAATTTTTCTTCCGGTACGTAAATCACCCTTGTAAACAGATTGGAGTCGATCCTAGCTAGGTACGACGTCATATCGTTATCCCCCCCCCCGCAGATTCGTCGCCATTTCTGCTCCCAGTCATTTCCACGCGTTCTTTCCCCGTTAATGGTTTCGGACCATCCGCCCTTCGTTAAACGTTCGACAATAACTTCCATCCGATCGCTCTCGGTTTCCGTGTCGCTGCTCTCGGTTTCCGCAGTTCCATTCACTTGCCGTCGCTTAGTCTCACTGCGCCCTCCCATTTTGAGCCCCGCGGCGATGGTGCACACTATTTCGAAACAATGTCCTCCCCCCCCACTCCCACCGAGGGGTTCGCTTAGTAAAACAAAGTTAATTGTCGCACGAAATAACCGGCACGCAGGAATCGTTTTTGTTGGCCATCGGCGCCGTGCTGTTCATCGGCGTCGGCTGTCTGGTGATAACCGCCGTGGACAGCGTGCCCCGCAACTTGGTCGTCAACGCGCTCGTCCTGGGCACGCTGTCCATAGTGACGGGCATGGTGTTCGTGCTGGACACGTGTCTGTCGCATAAGCGGAACGATAAGGGATCGGGCCTGTCGAAGAGCACCACGCGGTACGGCGACATCGCGCGCACGACGAACGGCGCGCGCAAAAGCAGCGGCGAGTACGTCAACAAAGGCCGGGCGGCCATCAACGGCGCAGCACACGCGAACGGCGGAGGAGCGCCGCCGGTGGTGGACAAGGGACGGAAGGACAGCCTGTTGCAGACCGCGGCTGCCCCGGCCGACGACCGCGCGGAAACGAAAAACGAAGGCGTGCAGACGACGCCGGACGAGACGGACGGCGCGTCGACGGTCCACCGATACGGTCGTAAGCACTTGGACAACCGCGGATTCGACAGTGGCCATCACAAGCACCACGCGGATTGGTACGACACGGACATGGACCTGTCGAAAATGAAGAGGCTCGAGATCAACGTGCCCGATTCGCCCGATTATCAAGGAGGCGGCCGGTATGTGTGTATATATATATGCAACCTTTCGCTATTACGCAAAGTGTCGAGGGTCATTGATATTTCGTTTCGTGGAATGTAGAAATCGATCTATAGAACGCGTTTCTTTTTTTTTGTTTTAAACGTTTTCTCGTTTAAAAAATACGTCGGCCAATTTCACGCCGAAAATATTTCCGTTTTTCTGTACAATTTCGATTAACCGTCCAAGCATAATTTTTTAAATAAATCTAATAGGGCGCTTATATATGGATTCTAAAGTGACTTTTTCGAGTCGTTTAGTTTTATCGTATAAAGCAAAAATATTCTTTTTTAATAAAAAAAAAAAAAAAATTTTAATTAACCGCGTATTTTATTTGTTTTATTAACTATATATTTAAAACAAACTAAATATTAAATAAATTAATACGTATGTACATAATATTATAATTAGTTTGTCCAACTAGAACGCCATCGGTCATTTAAAGAACAGCTATTATTACGTTTGTTTCTGTTGTTGTAGATTCCCGAACGTAAAAAATGGCGGCGTTAAACTGCAATCGCCCAGCATCACGAGTACAGTGCATCAACAACAGGAGAGCCCGAAAGAAGAACACGAACACGAGGTGAAAAACGCCAGAGTCCCGTACGTTTTATCGGAAAAGAAGAGAGTTACCAGGCCCACTGATCTGGCCTTGAAGTCGCCCGTGGAGAGACTGAACGATTCGTTACAGAAGTCTGTTAAAAGTCGATTTTACTTTGGCGCTAACATGGAAGAGCCCAAATCACCAAACGATCCTGGTTACGTACTACATACTGCGTCACGATGGGAAGAACAACCGCCACACAATTATAAAAATTTCAAAAGGAGTCAAGTATAATTGATGTAAATACATTTTTTTTACAATAGTTTATACAATTTTACAATCATTTGTACCGACTAGATAATAATGTTATTATATATTATAAGCTCAAAAATTGTTTCATAGGATCTGCGATGGAATTTTCTTCTACGATGTGCTGACTTGGATCAAATGTTTCCTTATTGTATTCTTTAGCGCTCAAAATTTCTGTACCTCTCATTCTGATGATTGTAGCATTTTCAACACCCAACATCCTGGCATATTGAAAGGCTAAGTGACAAACCAAAAAATGTATTTTCATTGTAAACGGTTGATGAGAATATTATACACTTACCTGGAGAGAGTTTCACTTCGTCTTCTGGAATTAATCCTTCAGATTCTAACCAAAGCAGACGACCTTGCTTCACTTGGTATAGTACAGTACAAAATGTTGCTAAACTAATACCGAAATACAATTTGGAAAGAAAAGCCTTTTTAGCCTCCGCTTCTTCAACGGACATTGGGTTCATGATTCTTCTGAAGAACCTCCTTAAATAGTATGTTTTAACTAAAAAATAAATTGTTCAATAAACATTCGATGTATTTATAAAAAGAAAAGCGTAAATTACGTTAAAGAATAATTCTTAAAATTTTATTTCTTACTACGATGTAATTATAAAACATGGTTTTGACATGAAACTGTTAGATTAATATATGTATATATGTTAAGTAAAATAATATTAAGAAATATATATTTAAGTAGAAATTGACGAATTAAAATAATTATAAATTATTTTCTAACGGACTTTGGTAATAAATATTGGCGAAATACTTATTTAAAAAAGAAACGTAATTTATGATTACAATCAATATTGAAGTATAAGTATTATTTATTTGTAATTTTACGCGCTTGAGTGAATTATTTAATTATTTATGTTTAAACGGACGAGTTACACAAAAAGTCCGATTTTCTTGTGTAAAATGTATTACTGTTAAGTAAATATGTATTATATTATGTTACTTAAACAAATATGTAAACTTTTAAACGTGTAACGCTAATTTATATTTGTAAGTTAGTTCATTTAAAACATTTAAATACGATAAGTCTCCTACCATAATGTCAATTTTCACGGACCAAAACTAAATCCTGTATGTATAATCCATAATAGTCGATGAATTTTCTGATCAAATCATTTATAATGGACATTTTTTTAACGATTTTATTTGTTTTATAAAGGTTTTAGTCGTCGTCATACGTATTCGACAGTTTAAATTGTGTCGTTTTGAATATACCAAATTGTTAGATACCAAAAGAAGTAATAATATATCATCATAATTTCCCTCGCCTTTATCTCATCTATTTGGGGTTAGTCACCTTCATCCTAAACCTCCATTTGGCCCACTCTCCTACATCTTCTATGCACACACCAGCAGTCCTTATATCTTTCTCGATCGTATTCACCCACTTCTTCTTTGGTCTTCCTCTTCCTCTTCTTCCTTCAATATTCATTTCCATAACAGTTTTACTGCAAAGAAGTAATAATATATATTGTTGTTATTATTATTCGTTACGTTGAATATAAATGATCATTCGAATGACGAGTACTTCTAGTTATATGGTGAAACGATTAAACGTAATAATAATCGACAACAGATTTATAAAAGGGTGACTGATTAATATGGGGTCGAAACAATATAGAATAAATTGTAAACGGGTATTATTCGCTTTTACAAATTTGACAAACGCCCGCACAATCGGCTAATAATACGACGTTAGTGGTATTTGAACACTAATCGTAACGCGTGGCTGATACAGTGATCTTCTATACTTCTTGAAGATCGGCGGTAATAATAATAACCGAGTCGTTTTAATGGAATTTGTTGTCCTCGGATCATGCGGGCAACTTGCCGCGTGTTACATCGTAACGCTTGTGGCTGCGTACGACATACTCGTCCGAACACACTCCGCAGAAATAATACTATAGGCCGATCGCTTGGCGAGCGTACTATTCACATTGTTCGGCCGGTTTTTTCGCAATTACGACACAATCGCCAAATTTCGTCCGGGGACACATTTTGTCGGTGAATTTCCCACGATCGTACCGTGTCGCGTGGACGCGTTAATTCTCGTCGGCGTCCCGAAGAACGTCTCGTCAGATATTTTCTAACAGAGACGACGGTGTTTGTTTTGGGTGGCGACGAATAATGGGAATAACGCGGACACGTTCAAAGAACGGCTGTGAGGCGACGTCGGTTACATAAAATCGTACTTACATCCACGGAACATGTCGACTGTTAATTTAAACGAACGCGGCGGCGGCGGCGGCGGCAGCAGTGACGACGACTCGTGGACATTCGCGAATGTGTCCGACTTTCCTTGCGAAACGAACGTCGACTTTTTTGGTATGTTTTGATAACACGCCAAGGTTATCATCACTACGCCTACGCGCGAAAAACCGATAAGGGGTTCCGTTGATAAGACGTTATCGGTAACGCGAAACCGTTCCGGTTCACCGGTACGTTCCGAGAGTTTTTGGCCGATCGTCTATTCGTTTCGACCGTTTGGCGCGCCGGAGAGATCATCGGACACCGCGCTGACGACGTATCGCGATCTGAACGTCGTCCGGGCCAATGGGTGACGACGAATTGTCGAGAACGTCGGTACGTCCACCACGTTATCGTTCGGTTTGTAGAACGCGGTCGAATACGGCCTTGTTGGTCATTGGGGGGGAGGGGGAGGATTCGTCGTCGCCGATTACGTTGCGGAAAAATGTCGGTACACCGAGCCGTTTTTAAGAACGTTTGTAAGCGACGGTGGCGTATTTATGGGTAGGGGTGTTTGGGGTTTCCACCCCACCCGGAGAATGATCGAAGATCGGAAATACGAGTCGACAATAATAATCGTAAGTAGTCCGGTTTATTTCGTAAATTATAACGAAGAAAACGAAATATTTAACGCGACGCAGTGCGGAAAAAACTGCCGCATTTTCGAGCGAATAGTGACTGACTTTTTAACCACTATAACGCGCCAGCGCATTCGTCAAACCTCGTGCAACAGTTTTCGGCAAAACAC